>VDFB02063760.1:0-42610 GCA_007258455.2 Sequoia sempervirens | reverse complement strand
AAAGCCTTCACCATTTCAGGAGGCTTACCGATGCTTTCTTCGTGCCTCTGCTTTTCAGCTTTGACCCAACTCTCGAGAAGAAGAGAGTATCTGATGAAGCCTACAAAGTGGTAAGTAAAGTCGGATGCATATTCCTACAATTCCCAACTTTTTCTTACCTAAGAGTAGGGTGCTACACTAGGTGCCCTTACATGTTGCCCACATACCCCTTGGACAAGTGGATTCTCATGGAGTTGTGCAGACAGTTGATTTTAGTTCACAAAGAATGGATGAAGATTCACAAGCCAGAATTCAAGTTCCCATTGACAATCGGTAGGTATACAATCAAAAGTGTACAAAAATTCAAATCAGTCTATGCAAAAATGTAGGTCATGACAATCAGGACCTATAGATACATATTTGATTTTGACTACCGAAATGTGAAGAAGAAGTTTAAATAGGGTCATTAGCACAAGTACCGCTTTGAGGACATCTGGGCTAATTGTAGAGATGAAGAGGCCATTCGTAAGATGGATTTGTGTAGGCTAACCGTACAACAGATCAGAGATCTTGGTGTTGCTGACCTACCAGAGGATTTCATAGATCCTAGTGACATCATGAACGCCACCTACGATGAACAAGAAATCTCCAAGAGGCCCTTTCCTGCAATTCAATGGTCCAGAAAGGAAAGTGTTTCCATCAGAGAGAGGTTAGCAACAATATTGGCTAACACTGCAGAGTGGTTACACAAGCATGGATTTGAGATGAAAACTTTCAGGACAGATTCTAAGGGAGAAGAATCTGGAGTAGAAGCCAGCCGACAGCAAGAAACCCGCATGGAAGATAAATTAGCAGCCATTCCCACTTCTTCGCAAAGAGGCCCTAGGATTAAGTTCATGGTCAGAAAAAAGGATACGCAGGCCATACTAGAAGGAGAAACAATAGAATCTGAACCATCTCGCTCCAAAGGAAAAGGGGTTGTTTCTAAAGAGATAGATTCCGATGAAGAGGAAAATTCAAGTGATCAATCCGCTAAAGAAGAAGATTCAGAAGAAGTAGACTCTAACGAGGAAGAAGATTCTGAAGGTGAATAAGAGTTTGAAGGTGATCAAGAAGGTGAACTAGAGTTAGAAGAGCAAGAGGGTGATCAATAGGAACTCAAGCATGATGAAGAACAAACTATGTATCCACCTGAGAATGTAGCTGAAGAACTTCCCCATAAATCATCACCTGTAACTTCAAACTTTCCTCGCACACCTCTGAATCCAAACACTCCTCCACCACCTGTTCCTACATCACCTATTCCTACATTTTCAATACTCACAATGGACATTTCACCAACCCCTGCAACATCAATCATACTTGATACTCCTTCAATGACAAGTATACAAACATTTGACATTTTGTCAAGTCCTCCATCATCCATTCCCAGCCTATCATCGCCATCCTATGATATCACTTCAGAAGCTAAGTTTAATAGATTCATGAATGAATCCATGCCTGATCAACTCAATGTGAAAACTAAAGGAGCAGTTATGATGAACACTACGTCAATTGTCACGATACCAATCATTCCTTCATAAGTGACAATGACAAGAGAGTTGACGGTTGACCCAGAAGCTCGTACCTCCTCTCTTCCCCCCTAGTTGATGTCTCAAGTATCGAAGTGGAAAAAGCAAATGATTTCTCCAGAAGAGCTCGATCTTGAGGAGATAGCCCCTCCAAAATCCAAGGGGAAGAAAAAGGAAAAAGTGTATTCACGGCTGAATGTTGACAAGACTGGTCATAAATATGCAGAAAGAGATGTCAACATGGAGGATTACACAGTGACAAGAGTCTAGCTTGGCAAGGTCACAAATGAAAGTGCAAAGGAAAATGCACAGGTGACTTTGGATATACTAACTGGAAGACTGGACAAAATGGAGCAAGCTTGAAACATGTACAAACAGAAGGCAGAGCATTATGCCACTGTTGTAAGGAGACTTGCAGGATCTTCAAATAATGCACAACCATTAACAATAGTAAGCGACGAGGACCTAGCTATTAAAAAGGCTAAGAAGTTTTCCTCCAAAGGTAGAGTGTTGTACGATTTCATCAAAAGGATTGTAGTACACGGTTCTCAAATTATAGTTGTTGTGGATGAAAAAGCTACTCTGATAGCCAAGCTTAAAACAGATAAGGAGGAGAATGTACTTTCCCAAGAGCACAAAGAAATGGAAAAATTCTTGTCATTGTGGTCACAAATGAAACAGGCAAAGCTCAACAAATTGGTGGAAGTCGGGGTGATTCCCGACAAGGAGAAATACGTAGAGGTAAGAGAATCATTGAAGCATCGTATTCAGATAATTGAATCTCTTATAGAAGATCTCCACCAAGTACAGGAAGATGTCGAAGGGCATCACACTATTCTTGAAAAAAGGAATCAAGGAGTTTACTAGGGTAGCTCCTTGAAGAGAATCATATCTTCCTGCCAGCCACAGAACTTTCCCAGATCTTCAAAGAAGCCATCATGAAGCTAATAGACAGTGCAAAAAATTTAGAAGCCTCTCTGGATGTCATTTGTGATACAAGGCTTACTCTTGATAACCTTAAGATGCATCTTGACAAGTACTAAAAGGTTCACTCATCCGCCATGAGATCGATCATGAGGATTCACACCATTGTGGATTACACCATTGGTTCGGATGAGAAGTTTATGCAGGAGACTAGGAAGAAGTATGAAGACTTTTGCGCCCAAGCAAGGAACCATGGAGATTCTTGATCTCCAGTGTTGAACTTTCTGATTCTTTCCTTTACACATCTTGTAAATAGTTTCGACATCTTAAATGTCTTTTCTCGAAATATAATTACATTGAAAATATGAGATGTAATTTCTTGAAGACATTACATTTTGACTTTAGTCAAAGTTATGTGAGATTTTCCTAAATTAACTCACCTAACTTTCCTAACTTTTCTCAACTAATTTCCTAATTTTTCTCATCCCTCTCCTTTATAAATATGAGGGATTTCTATTGTAAAGTTTACCTTTAGTATTTTGCAACAAAGTGTTGCCCTTTTTGAAGCAGAATTGTGAAACTTTGTGTTCATGCTTTGTGAATGAAATTTGATCAATAAAGAAGACAACTGCAAGCCAGAATTTGTGTTGGATTCAATATCTTATGAATTAATCTTATTTGGTGGTGATTAATGGATGATATTTGAAGGGCTTCAAGTAATTTATGTAAAATTTGTGTTACATTCCTTATTTGGATTTAAGTTTATGTTTGGATACTTTTGTTGAATGATCTACAAGAATTTTTGCTTGTGATCATTCATGTTGTTCGAGGAATTGCTGAGTCTAAGAAGACTTTGTGCTTCTAATGCAACAAACGATACGTCTCTCACAAATCCATCATTGAAAAAGCTACGGAACGACTTTGTGCCTTCGTGAGCTTTCCCTTTTCTTTTACTTGTTTATTATTAATCACATCTGGTATCTCTACGCTTTGCTTTGATAAGATAGAGATATTGGATTTACTACTCGTTGTTAGTTTAGAGTTATTGTGAATTTAGAACTTCCAATAGTGAAGCATTGTAAACATCTTCTCTGAAAAAAGAGAAGCATGAATGCGACACACACCCCCATTTCATAAGTATAGTGTACATTGTGTAAATACTTTAATCAATTTTACTATAGCTTCTATTAGCAGTAAGAAGGGAGCCTCCCCTTTCTAAGAGGAGAGATTTTATCTCACATAGTTGTGGCTGAAGTTCTAGTTGTGTAATCTATTGAAAGGAGGATTACATAATTTTCACCCAATAGAATATATGTGGTGATGTTGAGTTGATGCCACCATGGTGAATGGAGAAGTTATGAAGTCACACTTCTAAGCTAGATGGAAAATGCTTGGTAGATTAAGTTGGTAATCGTTGTGAAGTGAATTAAATAAAAAAATTAGCAACTGAGGAGCAAATTTTATAAAACTAAATGGGAATTAGAAAATGTATGCTAATTCGCCCATTACATTCCCCCCCCCACTTTGAGGTGCATATGAATCTAGCTTGATGAGCATGCATTTCAAAGTATAAGGACATTCTCAACCAACATGAAAAGTTAATTATCCAATTAATTCAAAAGGATATATGGTACTTGTAAAGTATTGGAACTTTCTTGAATATTTTTATTCTTCTACTTGGTACAAGTGCTCCATAAAAACATGAAAAAAAAGAAAGATATGCAATGAGTAGCCTCTATCACATAGCCAAAATAAGCAAAAAAAAATGTAAGTAGTTTTAACTATCGATAAAATTTAGTAGAAATAATGGTATAAATTCTTCTTGTATGAATTTAAGTGATACAAAAATACTCCACTCAATTAGGTAATGCAATATGACATGTTTGATACATCCATGCAATTCCACTGGATTGTGGAAAATGTGATATGACATGTTCAATATTACCATGTAATGCAATACAACACAAAAAAATGTAATTAGTTTTAACTATCTATGAAAATGAGTAGAGAGAAATTTAAGTGATACAAAATACTTTGCTCAATTAGAAAATGTAATATAGCATGTTTGATACATCCATTCAATTCCACTTGATTCTGGAAAATGTGATATGTCATATTACATACAACTCTATAATGTGACACTACTAAATATGAAAAATGTTATAGAACTTCACTTAATTAAAAACATGTAATGTGGCCAATATTTGTCTAGTATGGTGATGATTCTTTTGTTAGAGTAATCATTTATTAGCTAATAATTAATTAATTATTAAGCTAATTTCACTTTATGCACTTAAGCTAAACTTATGAGTGATTTTTTATTTTATTAGTTTGAATTATTATTATTAGATCATTATGTCTCATTACATAGGATAATGACACTTGTCACGATCTAATTCTTTTTCTCATCCAAGGTTTGCTTTTATAAGCATTCTCCTTCATTGTATTATTTCATTCTGTAAGTTTTTCTCTTTGAGGAAATAGCAAATCATTATTAGCAACTCTTGTGCATGGAAGGTGCTCTCATTTGCTATTTGATCCTGCTTTGCATTTATTTTCACAATTTCAACATGGAATTAGAGTGTGGATTTAGCAAACCCCTTCTCCATTTTGAGGGTTTTTCTCAATTAGGGTTACAAAAGCGAAATTTGGTATCTTCATAAATTTTTGTAGGTTTTAGGTTTCAAAAAAATTTAGTGTGTGTTGGAGAAAAACATACCTCACCATTGCATTGAGGAGGCCGAACAGACAAATTTTGACTATAAATTTTCCCATATGTAGTGACAAGAGCTTCTAAGGCAAACAAAATTTACAACTTTTTAATTTTTTTTTAAAAAGTACATAATGCTTTAAAAATAGTGTTGAGTTCTATTATAAGGCAATCCACCTAGGGTGACACCCAGTTGGGTGACGCTTAAGCATCCACCAATAGTTGACGAGTTTAGCACTCACAGGCTCTTCACACAAAGACATGGTCACATATGTGACCAGATGCACCCATCTCAACCATTGCAAGACTTTAGTGTACACCCAAGTCACCCAAGTCACTCAAGTTGCCCACATGATCACAACCCTATGACTCTAGCCCTCTGTGCCAATGCCTACTCACCCTTGTGACCAGGGGCTATTTTTTTAGCCCCCAGTTTTCCTTGTAGGGAAAATTGGACAAATTTTATAGAATCAAGAATAAATTTTACCTTGGTTGTCCATTTTTAGCAAAAAAAATATTGTTGGAAAGATGGTTTCAAGCCCATTCTAGTGATGTAGTTATTTCTTCCAAAAATTGCTCCAATTTTTTTTTACAAACTTTTAAAGTCAGATGTTCTTGTTTGCACTTCTAGGGTCATACCTTGGACATACAAACTTCATTTTTTTGCAAATGAATAGGTGTTGGAAAGGTGTTTTAGTGATCTACATAGATTTTTAGTCCATTTTTCTAAAAAATTCACTAGGTATATAAAGATTTTCCTATGTGATTTTTATTTTTTAAGTTTTTTTCTCTCAAAGATGCATTAGGGTTTGATTTTTCTTGTTGTGGGGTGGTACATTTTTTGATTCCAGTATCTATATATATTAGAGAACTTCAACCCTTTCTCATACACTATTTTGGAAACTACAAACTCCATGGAGAAAACATCTTCAGTTGAACGTCTTACGCCACACAACTATCATATTTGGAAAGCTCATATGCCTAGATTTCTCATGTCTAAGGATTATGGTCCACTTTGGATGAAGTGCAACTAGATCATTGAATTGTCAATTTGAGATACTTCAACACATGAACAAGATGGATGAGGCCATGTGAATGATTTCACTGCATGTTTCAAATAATATCCTATTTTATATTGAGTCTTCCACCACTCTTAGGGATATGTGAGAGAAGTTCAAAGACCTATTTGGCACCATTAATGAGTTTTGAGCACTTTATATTGAGGTAGAGTTGAATTCTTTGGTATCCGATTCTTTCTCCTCTATTGAGGATTTCTTGGTGAAATTTAAGTTCCTTAGATCACTTCCGCATAGTTGTGGGAAGAATAAAGCTGACAAAGAGTACATTTTCTTGATATTGTCTAAGCTTCGAAGCCCATTTCAGGTCTTCTCTTCCAATTATTAATCTACCATGGATGTGTTAGGTGATGCTTTTACTATGCCTAACTTTGAGGTTTTCTACAAGCATTTGACATGGTAACAAGAAAATTTGGTTCAGTTGGATGCTCTTTTAGGTTCAAAAAACCATGCATTGGGAGCACAACCACCTAAGGGGAAAAAAAAGAAGAAATAGAATCCTAAGACATATTCATCAATAGTGAGAATTCTGAAAAGCTCAGTTTCAGACATTCTGATTGACAGAATCGTGAACCTTGAGGGTTCTTTCCATGATTTCAAATCTCTGTGTGAAGATTGATTGGCTGGTTTAGAAGCCAAGGTATTGGGAACGAATGCGGACATAAAGAAGCTTCTTCATGCGTGTCACATTTCAGTGAAGAATAGTGCAGACTCTTTGGAAGTCCTATTCTGAAAGATAAGTGAGCTCTGTATTTTTTTGAGTTAATGGAGAAAGAGCATTCGACCAAAGGAAAAGGTAAAAAAGGTGTGAAAGATGATGGTAAAGGCCCTATTGTTAGAGGGTCTGCTGAATGGAAAAAGTCCTTTGAGGTTGAGAAGAAGGAGCTGTTGGACATGATTGAAATGCACAGAAGCCAGGAGCTTGAGGTGGCCAACACCTTGAGCAGTATGAATTAGTGTTCGACTCTCTTCTTGTTTGTTGTTTGTTTCCTACTGGGTCTTGGTTTATTTCTTGTTTTTTTGTTGTTTTGATGTTGTTGGGTGTTGTTAGTTTACTGTTTTATCTCTCATTCAACACCCTTTTTTGTCTTGTTTTTTGGTTCTTGGTATGTTGTTGGTATCTTACTGAAGTAGTTTTTTAGCAGCATTTTGTATCTTAAGGTGTAAAGGGTTTCAGGTCTCTTCAAAACCTGATTTTCTCATATAATCAAAACCTTTTGATTCATTTATCTTGTGGAAAAATCTCATATACTTATAATAGTTCGGTTTATGAACTATATAATATTCACACTTTCCATTTATACTAAATTTGACCTCAATGGTCAATAGAAAGTGATTTCGTGTAACATCAATACATTTGGAAATCAATATTTTTCATTGTCATCAAAAAATCTTTACCCTAGTCTAATGGTCAAATGGTTCCACCTAGAATTCTTAAGACAACCTAGGTCATGGTCTAAATAGTATCTATACTTTGTCATCTCAAAAAACATGTAGTGAGCTAGTGCATGAATATCCCTTACTAAATAAGGTGAATCAAAAAACGTGTTATGTAAATTGATAAATTACATAATTTATGTCCAATTAACATGGGATTGATCAAGAATTTCCCATGCCCTAACCTATAAGAAAATTTCTATACCTCAATCTTGACATAGAAAATCTTGAATATTTTGAAGGAAGGCTATCCACTATTGTGGCTACTAACTTACTATAATTTTAGCGCTACCATAGACATTGTAAGGGGTAACAATCCTTAGGACCAATGGGTTCCATCTCTTGGTCTGGTGATGTTTGAGGGGTTGTCCCAAAATTCAAGAAAAATCTTATTCAACCAATCCTTGTCATCCCTACCTTTGCAAATCCATTTCATATTTGAGATTAAGGCTCTATTCTAATGAAATTCTAAGTTGATTTATGATACCCTAGAGATAAAGGTTCCATGAAATATTTAGTCATAGTCAAGTGTATTATGAGATAACCCAACTTTATAATTTTGAGTGTATCATTGATGTCTACACATTTGTCAATTTATTCAATATGCTAAGTCTATATGGGTGTAGGTATAGACATATGAATCAAAAGTATGTGTAAGGACACTCGATCATGCATAAGGGTTACATGTATGCTTGTCAAATGTGAAATGTAACATATAGAAATTGTTGGTTCCAATAAAACTTAGATTGAGCACTCAAGTATTTTTGTAAAATATTTTACTCAACTTGTCCATGGTAAAAATTTACTGCCTATATTTTTATATAAAAAATTAGAACTTTCCCTTGAGTACGTTATGTTTAAGAAATCTTGGTCAATACCCCTTTTTTATTGTCATTATGTTGTCTAACTAGTTAGGGATGGTTTTAAGCTAATTCAAGACATATAAATATATATACTTGGTCAACGTGAATAAAAAATTTGTACTCAAATAAATGATTTAAATTTTATGGCTATCTCCTTTCAAACACAAAGAAAATGTAAAAGCCAAAAATATAGATATTGTTGACCACCAAGTATATAGGCATTTTATCCAAATCAAAATACCAAGTCAAATAAAAAAACAACATGTGATTATCAAATTAGGTTCCAACTAGAATTTTAAACCTTAAATCCCTCCTATAAACCAATTTTGAAGGCTAGAACATAAGCAGGGAAAATGACAAAAAACACAAAGAAATCTTAATATAATGAAACCCTTTAAAACCATACATATCATACCTAGTTGAGGCATGTAGCTATAATGTGTCTATAAAAAAAGGAAATATGTTTTATTTTTACCCATTAATATCTAATACTTAGTGTTCAAACCTTCTAGGTCATGAAACTACTTGTGTGAAGCTTCCCAAGCGAATATTCTCAACTACTACTTGCCTGCATCCCCTAATTCATAGGTATGGACTCCAAATCCTTTCTACATCTCTCTCCCTCTCTTTGCATGTGGTTCTTGTTGAAAAGCACATTCTCCTCATGAAATTCTTCTATACTTTATGCTTTAATGGGCGCTCATAACGTATTTGCAAGCTCTAGTTTCTACACAAGCATGGAGGATGTTGGCAATAGTTGTGGATTTAGCTTTTCATTTTCCAATTATGTTTTCCTAAACAATTTATTTCCTTTTCAACAAATCCATATCCTACAATTGTGGTACTTTTCTAGAAGACACTCTTTAATGTAGTGAAGGATACCATACCCTTCACGTGGTGCCCATGTCTATGCCATACTCCCATTGTCCTCTTCTTTCAATTTTCTTCAAGTGCCCAAACTTCACAATCTCTCCTTCATCCTCTTTGATTGACAAGTATATTTATATTATTTATTTCATTTTCCATGAATGCTCACATGAAAGGGTCTTCTTTTATGAGGATGTGACAAGTTTATGGTTAATTTTTTATGGAATGTCTTAATACACTCACATGTCAATGAGTGACACACTCTTGTGCTAAGTTTGACTTGTATCCTATTCCCTAACCATGTTCATCATTTATTGTATGGTCCATATTCACACCTATTTCAATACATTGACTCCATTCCCCTAAAATTAGCATTTTCCTAAGGGTCTATTTTTGCATCATTCGAGATTAAACCTCAAATTTTAATCAATTTCAAATTCTAAAATTTTCACCTCTTTCACTAGTTATTATGAGTTGACTTGACACATGTTTATACAACTTCTTGCTATGTTTTAGTATTTAAAGACATTCAATGTGTAATTAATTCAAATCAAGGAACATCTAGACATAAGAATTTGACTAAAAGGAATATATAGATCACATTTCCACTTTTAAAGGGAGAAAAAAATAGAGTCTAGATCATAATCATATAGGTAATCTATATGTTTGTGAATGTTCTCTTTAATTTTTTTCTATAGTTATAAGGTTATCCTATCTAGGGGATTGGCCTAGGAAAACTTGACTCTAGCAATCCAACAATCTCCCTAAAGATGTTTACAAATATTGTCTTTCCAAATGTAGGTATGAGGAAGGTGAAGACAAATATATCTTTACTCATACATACTATCAATTCATTCTTGCATGGTTGGGTTCATTCTAGTGCATCAAATTAAGGTCATGGTGCTTAGGTTTAAACTCAAGGGACTCAACTTTAAATCATAAAAAATCTTAAGTCTATATAAAATCCAAGACATCTTCCAAATTGATATCAATAATATTTCTTTGTCATTGTTTCCAAAACTAAATCCATCTATTCTCTCATTTAATTTTTAAATATTTATTATATTTAATTATTTATATTTATTTAAATGGCCTAAATTATTTATGTAAACAATTTATTATTTTAAACAACATAAAAGCATATTTTTAATTTAATTTAATGTAAGTTCTAAAATGATAATTAAACAACACAATCATTTTATTCTCCATGCCTCTCCTAATTCTCCATAAATAAATAAATTATTTTAAAGTTTATAGGAACATACATAAAATAAAACCCTTCATACATTTTATCCCTCAATATCATGTAAAAGTGTATTTTATAATTAAAAATTATGTATGTATGTGTATGTGTATGTGTATGTGTATATATATATATCTATACACATGCATACATATATGTATATACATTTGTATGTATGAGTATGTGTATATGCATATATATATTATATGTATATTTAATATAAGCTCTATTGACTAAAAGTTTATTATCATTAATTTGTAAAAAGTCAAAGCATTCCAAATATATATATATATATATATATAGTTCATTATCAATAATTTTAAAAGTTTTTTTAATCATTTATTAAACATGTCACAATCATAATGCTTGTTTACAATAGCTCATATATATTAATCAACAAACTTTGTATGATGCAATGTGATTATTGTTAAAAATGTTAAATTGATGTTTATGTAAGTTTGGTGTAACGGAAAATTTCTTTGAATTGTGAATCAATCATTCAATTTAATAAAAATATCAAAAAAACTAAAATAATTTTTACCTCTTTTACAAATAATCAACTTTTATATATGAAAAAAACAAATCCTAAATTTTTTTATAATTTAAAAAAAAAAAAATTAACTATAGGGTATCCTGCAACCCAACCCGACATCCAACCTGCCTTACCTTGGACTTACTTTTTTTCCAAGTTGGGGATGGGAAGGAGCGAGTTGGGACGAAACTAATCCCCTGTGAATGCACATAACCGCCTACAAGCCACATGTATCAAACAAATCTGGACCTTAAAGTCGAACCCAAGATCTTGGGGAGCATACCCAAGACTCAAGCCAAATTTTTATTATAATTTTTAATGTAAAAAATGTTTCAATTTTCTCTTAAAATTAATATTACAACATTATACTTGTATACTATTATTATAACTAGTTTTCTAATATAGCAACTTGAATTTAAATCTCATTAACTCCTCTCTTTGAAAAGGTAATTATTTTGAATGTAATGTGTGCTCTCTCCCCATCCCTTTAAAAGAATAAAAATGCTATACATCAAATTGCTATCTAATTTAATTATAAATTTAAAAATTACATTTAAATAATATAATTATCAAATTTTAAAAAATAGAAAAATACATTTGTATATATGTATAAATAAATGTGTGATATATTTGTAAGGTTCTTTACATAATAGAGTGATATTCAATTATAATCTAATGTTAGCTATAGCTAGTCATGTCAAACTCGATCTCAAAATACTTAGACTTAACTACTAATTCTACAAACTAAACATCAAAGGACAAAACATTATGTCCTATGTCACTATTGCTCCCTACCCTTTTGGTCTCTAGGGCCCTATAGTTAGTATTCAACCACCTTTCAATAGTAGTGTAAGCATAGTAGGTTGTCTCACTAGATATGGCAAATGTATGTATGTGTGTGCAAAGATGTATACACACATGTATACAACACATATTCCTATACATATGTGTGCATGTATGCTCAACATAGAGTTGACGTGTTGTAGTTAACATGTTTGTAATTATGATGGGGGACACCTCCAACATAAAACCAACACTTTTGATCACATTGTACTATCTCTTTAAGCTCTTCATTTTGTGTGTACACACGTGTTGTATGTGTATATGCATAGATATTTTGTAGCATATGCACACACAACATGAACCTAAAATATGTATACATATATACATAGCACGCATACACAAATATGAAAAAGCTTACAAATTTAACATATTATGATCAACATGATAGGTTTTGTGTTGAGGATAACCTCATATACACAACAAACATGTTAATCTTAATATGTCAACTAACCCATACACACATAAAATATGGCTCTAGGAAAATTCACCGCAGGCAATTCAATGCCAACAATTCACCTCCAACAATTCATCGCCATGGAAAATTCACCACCAACAATTCATCACCGTGGAAAATTTACCACCAACAATTCATCGTCATAGATAATTTATTGCATATACAATTAGGAAATTGTTGACAGTGAATTTTCCATGACGATGAATTGTTGGTGGTGAATTTTTCTAAAGATGAATTTCTCATAACGATGACGGTGAATTTGCCTGAAACCATAATATATATATATACATACACGTGTATATACTTACATATATTTTGTACTTTTACTATATAAATTGATGTTATATATATAATTATAAATTATGTTATAAGTATGCACAAGAACGTTCACTTAAGCAAGTTTGGTTTTCCTCTCATTGCTTGTAGGTGGACAAACATGCTTTGCAATCAATTGTGAAACTTCTTTTTGTAAAAGTATGGGCCATGCTTGTTTGCTTCTTTCGGTTCTATGAAATCATAAAGCCAACTTTCAATGGCCTTTATGTTTCTACAACTTTTCCATAAAGTGGGTACGTCAAATAGAGAAAAAGAATTTGTCATGTAACGGTTGGAAGGTTAGATTCTATGGAATAATAATCATTATTCATACATAAACATTTATGAGATTGATTTTAATTTGAACTTGTGTCTTGTCCACCCAAATATAAAATCTTCACCATCAAGCCCTTTACAAGAGTAGAAATTTCTTTTATTTTTAAATAAAACATTTTTTAAAATGAATGTAATGGGAGTTACATTATGTAAATATTCAATAATATTATTTTTAGCTTTTTTATTTTATATATTAAATAAGTGGGGATTTTAGCTTGTTAGTTACTTGGTGTTTATTATAAGAACTTGTGGTTAATGATCATTATATTAAGTGTTTTAAATTATTATTATAGATAAATAGTTTTATTTTATTTTTTGATTCGTAAGCGTTTCTTTTAGAGTGGAACTATGAACCATAGAGGTCACAAATAGGCCACAAAGAGTAGTTACCATCTATTTTTGTATGGTCACTTTTACAATTGTTGCATTTTGTAGTTCTTATAACCTTGTCATTTTAATTCAATTTCATCAACTTTCTTTGTTCTATGTATATTTGAACTTATCAAATCAATCACGGGCCTTGACTATTATCTAGTAAGTCAATGATATCTCTATTGAAGCCTCCAAATATGCTTTTAACACCATCAACTTTTAAACTTGTGGAGGTGAATAGGTATTACACCGTGGAGGTAAAACTCAAAAGTGGAGAAAATCACGTGGAAGAAAAGCGTCTCGAGATTAGAGCACAAGTACAACTTAGTCTCAAAGATCAAAACTTTCAAATCATGTCTTTCATTAATTCGTGATCACTAACCAATATCAATTTCCAATTTATAAGTTGTTATCATAGTGTCTTAACTAATTAAAACGATCAAAATCGACAACATGCTAGAAAATAGATAAACTATTTAATCATTTTCAACACTTCATTTATCTATTTATCTTTGTTACGAGTGCTCAACTCTTTATTTACATCAATCAATCTCAAAACTTTGAAGAATCTAAGATTCAATCTAACTAGAATTATATTCGTAAATTTTACAAAAGATTAAGAAAAGACATTTTAAAAATTAACAATTATTAAAAAATATGAGTAATGATTTGAATGGTGCATGAAATTCTTGGTTGGGTCACAATCTTTGAAAAATAAATACAGAGAAAAAAATCAAATGTAATGATTGATAAGTTCCTTTCATTCTTTGATATTTTGGATGGGAAGCCCATAATTGAAGGTCAAGCTTTAATGCATCATTCACGTTAAAAGCTGGACTCCCCACTTTACACTAGTAAAAAGAATAGTTCATTTTAATATACTATGGAATCTAAGAAAAAGCGTTCCTTTTAATATAATATGGAATCTAAGAAATTGGCCATTTTACCTTTTCTAATCCTTAGATTCTTGGTTAAAACCTCTAGGAAGGGATTTAACTAAAATTTTATTTTAATTTTTATGAGATTAATGTTTATTGATTTTCAAAGGGTGTTGGTGTATTTAAAAAAAAAAAAAAAGGTGTTGGTATATTTTTTTTCAATAAAAAAATATTAAAGGTGTAATTAACTATTTATTAAAATTTAGTATTGTGAAGTTTATAACATAAAGGAAATGGGCCCAGTTCGATTGGCTAAAGCATTTTGTTGCATGTAAGAGGTCACGAGGCCTAGTCTCCCCACCGTCCCCGTGGTATCAAAGGTCATGTTGCGCCAACGTCACCAATCAAGTGAAAAAATTTTACCAAACGCAGTGCAATTTATAGGGGGTGGCTACCCAATTTTGATTCCTGCAGTCTAAAAGAAAAAATATTCATTAATCTTACGCTTCAAGTCATTCATATCATTATGGGAAACTTATTTTTGAAGTAATATTAGGAGTGTTCAAACTACATTCAAATTATCTCATTTATCACTTAAAATACATCATACATTTTAGATTGCATTGTGGAGATAAGTTCCTTGATTATTAAAATCATGTCCCACCTCATGTAGAAAGACATCATTGTGTGATTTATATTCAATGCATTTAAGAATATCTAACAATTGTAAACTTGAAGTTGTGAACTTCAAACATGTAAATATAGGAGAGATTTTAATTGCATCTAATTTGTATTGCATTACTTACATATAAAAATATGCATATCAACAAAGGATGAGTTAATCATTAAAACTAATTAGATTTGTAAGTGTAATATTCTCACATATGCCTTAAATAATTCACCAAAAACCATGGGATCAAATACATGTTTTTGATTGATTAAGCAGGGAAAGGGCCTTGACCCTTACAGAAGAACAGTAGTCTAGAGACTAGCAACTAGACAAAACAGCACAACAGAGGAAGCAAAATAGAAAGAGAACCACTTCCACCCACCCTAATCAACCAAAAAACATTAGCTTATATACCCACTGCATCAAACATTATAAACCTATCAATAATCCCTAAGAGATATAACCAGTTCATCTTAATATCCATCCACAAAAACTAGTTATAAAAGCATAACCTTAAAAGAGTATCCAACCAATAACCAGAGTTCTTAACAGAAATAAAACTAAAAATATAATAGTCCAGGCACCTACGGCCTTTACCAAACTAAACACCTTATAGAAAAGCAAAAAAACTCCATGAAATCAATTAACAAAAAGAAGAGGAACAAGAGGCATCAATACATGTTAGAATCATAAGAACCATTAAATATATTATGTATGAACCAACAAAACTCACTTTATGTGTGTTAGTCCTTGAAGGGTCAATAGAATATCATATTCAATTGATTTTAAAAGCATAAACTTATTAATTATATTATGTTAAACACTTATAATGATGAAATTTTTAATTTGGGATCCATTAAAAATAATAAAACTGAAGTTATAAATAAACAATTTTACTTTCTTCTTGTTATATCTTTGATGGTGATTCAAAGACTATATATCTTCACCATTGGAAGCACAATATTCTCATTCATTTCCGCTTATGTTAAAAAAACTATAATACCCACATTCAATTATTCTAATAAACCATAGTAACATTACTTTGAAAAAAAAACTTATAATCAATCTCCAATAATTAAAATGTATTGTATTTTCTAAGTTGTTTCTATATTTTTTCAAGATTGTAAAATATAATTTTGATTTTTCTTACATCCTTTTTTTCTCCATTTTCACACGTAAGGTTACAAAATATGTATCTAGAGAAGATTGAAATTTCATTCCAAACCAAGGTTAATACATCTATTTTAAAAGTTTTACTTTGAATGATTTTAGAAGAAGAATTTCAATGTCTAATTAGTATTTCCTATTATTATTCTAATGAAGATTTAACTAAGATAATAGCCCTTAGTCTCATTTATACTGTTCTCCTATGTCATGCGAATATGATGTAAATAGAATACTCCTATGCAATAAACAATTAGTTCCATGTAAGTCATAATTTAATAAAAACTTTGAGATGTATATTCAAGAATTCACTAAAAATCATAAGACCCATATTCCATCAAATAACAAAATCATTGGGGCGGGGGGCCTAACTTGATTGGCTAAAGCATCCTGTTTCACACAAGAGATCACGAGGTCTAGTCTCCCGCCTGTCCTCATGATACCAGAGGGAGTGTTGTGCTAACATCATTGATCATGTGAAAAAAAAATAACGAAATCATTTCTTAAATCTCAATCAATAAAATACAAAATTAACATAATAAACACATAATTCTAAATATATCAAATGATTCTTCATAAAAATTTATACCATCCTAATTTTACAAACAAACAATCTCTTTCTTAGTTTCTACCCCTTAATAGATAAGTCCATTATCTATCATTAAGCAACCCAACCCTCAAAAGACATTTTAAAAACCACATTGATTTATCAAACACAATACAATTTCACAAATAATTTATAATTTCCATGAGATATTTATTGCCCTCACCCAATGAGAAAATATTGGAGGCATGGGACCCACTCATACTCTTTACATGGACTTAAAGAGTTTGAATTCTTATGGAGACCAAAACTTAGAAAGGTAGATTCTTTGACTAAGATGAGTCTTTAAGAGTTAAAAGATTTGCAAGCAAGATGTTTTGTATAGAAGACCATATCTTATATCTTATTGGCCCAAGACCTCAAACACTATGATGGTCCATGCATGTTTGGACAAAAGTATCTAAACCATGCACTATGGGACAATATGTCTAGTTTTCTCAAAGTCATGCTTTGAATAGAAGCTTATTGGTACAAAAGGTCCATTTCTAATATGATATTGATGTTTGTGCTTTTTTTTCTTTTCGATGTGATATTCATTATTAGTGATGTGTAAACCTCAATAAATGTTGTGTTAAGTTATTATATTAGTTTAAACTTGTGATGGGAAGGGCTCCAGATTTTTTAGTGTGGGCTTTTACACACTTCTAGGTATCGGTGTTAGCAACCTTATCATGCTATGGCATATTTCCTTATAAATAATAATAATAATATGATTTATGTGATTATATGAAAAATTATGTATTTTTTGGTAATGGGTAAATGTTATAAATAAATTATGAAATAAGTTGTGTACAGTAATTAGTTTTTTTATTGGATTAAAATATAAATATAAAATATAGTTCAAAATGTAAATAATAATTATTAAATTTTGGCTAGTAACAAATGAATATTGTAGTTTATAGTTAATAGTAGAAAAAAAAAAAGTTTGAAAATAGTTTATTTGATTGTGTTATGTGTTAGTAATTTGGTTAAATTATATATTTTGATTGACAAAATATTGTATTTCAAATAAAAATTATATATAATATACTTAATATTGAAATAGTTGCTTATGTAGAGCTGAATAGGATGAATGAATGAATGAGAATTTTATAGTCATAGAAAGAATTGTAAAATGCCCATTTTTTCCTAAAATACACGATTTTTAGGTATAGCTAATTTGAAGAAAAAGACACTTTTGTAAAGCTTGTAGAAATAAGATTTTTTACATTTTTATACATGTGAGACTTCATATAGGGAGAAGTTATTTTATTATATGCAATTTCAAAAAAGTATTTAATGCATACTCTATTCATTGGTTGAATCTTTGGTCTATGTGCTTCAATAAATTTAAGAGGGGTACTATGTGTCATTTCTCTTTTACTATTGGTTAAGTTGGAACATAGTTTTTGTTATGTCTTGAGTCTTGTCAAGTTTATTTTGTAAATGACAATAACATCTCTACAAAAAATACTTCTTACTTTTTGACCATTGAGGTCTTTAGTCAAGATGTATTTATCTATTATTATTTTTTATTTGCAAATTATTACAAACTAGCATTTGTATGCTAATCATTGCACTTAAAACAAATAGATCAAAACAAGTCTAAAATGAAGTAAAAAACTGTGTTTCACCACTACATTATTTTATTTATGTAATACATATATTAATATATAGTATATTAGTCATATTGTAGTATTATATTAATATTATAATATATTAATGTCAAATAAGGTAAAATAAATAATTATATACAAATCATATTTATTATTTATTTGATCTTTAAATGTAATTGTTGATTAATACTAAATAGTTTATTTTATTTTGTGGTCATTTAAAATATTTAGGTTAGTTATAGTATTGCATTTATTTTATAGTATAATAATTTTTTAAATTACATTTTTATATCAACTTCAAATAATAAAAAATGTTGACCACCTATTGATGTTGTTTTTCTTTCTTTCTGGGCAAGTTGAGTCATCCTTTACATTTATCTTTGAAGGAAAAATCTATACACTAATAGATTTTTGGCGACTCTGCTAGGGAAATCGAAGTGGTTGGTGCTTTGTTCTCTCAAAAATCTCAAGGTGCCTCCCTGAGGACAAAGGTTGACAACTCTGTGTTTGTAAGATCTCTTTGGTAGAAGAATTACAGTTTTATGTCATGGCTTTGGTTGCATCTCAGCCATGGGGAACTCAAGTTGGACCATTTTCTTTGCTTCAATATACAACAATACTTGAAGGTTCAAGAAAGTATTTTCCTAACTTCACTGGTGAAGATTCTCAAGATCCAGACAATCATATCGAAGCGTTCACCATCACTTGTGGAATCCTTGGAGTTCAAGAAGAAGATGTGTTTGTGTGGTTACTTGCCAAGAGTCTTGTTGGACGAGCAACATAGTGGATTCAAAATTTAGAAGATGGATGCATCACTGGCTAGAACAGTTTGAAGGTAAAGTTTCTTGAAATATTTAAGCCTACAATTGATACATATGTATTGTTGATTCAATTTTTCAAAATAAGGAAGGAAGAAGGTGAATCTATCAAAGAGTTTGTGGAAAGATTTAACCAAACTTTGAAAAAGATTCCTCATAATGAAAAACCACATGAAGGTATGCAGTTATGTGAATTTATTGCTGCGATGCACCCAAAAGTTAGTTTTCATTTAAAAAGAAGCAAAGTGCAAAAAATGGATGTTGCACAAAGAATGGTTGTTGAAATTGAAGATAATTTGATTTTGTCTAGGTTTTTTGAAGAAAAGAAATGTGTGAATGATTCTAATGTAGAAGTTTCAAATTTAGAAGCATTTTTCAATCAGAATTTTCATTCTAAAAAGAAACCTCTCTTGCAAAGGAATCCCGTTAAAGAAAAAGGAATACTAATGTCTCCTACATCCTCTTATCAAAATCTGACAGTTCTTGGTAATGCAAGCATCCCAACACCTTCTGTTGCAGGGATTTGTTACTTACATACCAAGGATGAAAAGCCAAAACTTGTCTTGACATGCATGTAGACCAGCAATGTTAAACAATCCTACAATTCATTGATAGATTCTAATATTGTTTTTATTCCTAGTTGGTGCCTTGAAGGTTCAAATGATGGCTTTTTATGTGGAAGTGTGGATGAAGATGGCCATGTTACTGAAATTAAAACAAACGTAGCCAACTGTGGCATTGATAATGTGGAAGAAGGTATGAATGTTTATGTGTCCATGTCTTTGTTCCCTCCAGAATCAAAAGTTTTTACCTTTGATATTGATGAAGTAGACCCAAGGTAGAAAGGTTTTTTGAAAAGCTGAAAAAGGGTTTTTAAATCATGGTTAAGACATGGAATTTTTCATTGATGATACTAATTCAATGCCCAAGGAGGTTGAGGAAAGATTGAAAAATCTAGCCAGTAGGGAAGAAATGAAACAATCAAATTTTTGCATGCGGCCTGAATATTCATCATTTAAATTTTCTGATGAAGAACACAAGGAAGAGAAGCTGCATGAAGAGGAAATTTATCATGCCTTTTATGGAGAAAATATTATGCAAACTCATATGGTTTCATTTCATTTCCCTGTTACCATTGATGTTGTTCCAATTGAAAAGATAGATGAAACTGAAAAATTTTGTAATCTAATGACTGAGCATGGTGAAGGTATGCCCGGTTTGCATTATCATATTCCTGATCAGTGCATTGAATTTTTGATTGATGAGTTTCTTTGTGCAAATAAAGAAGAAGCATTTTATAGATTTGACCCAATGATGGAAGAATGTAATAATCAAGAACTTCAGTCAGCAGTAGCGTGCCCAGAAGTTGAGTATTTGATTCCATGCTCAAAGGAAGTAAATGAAATAGTAACTAATGTTGAATTACAACCTTTAGTTTATGATAACCTTGGAAGAGCAAAGTATGATTCAAAAATATTTGGTGAAGAATGGGTCTTTGGTCACCAGTGTGTATTTGAGAAATTTTTGCAATCCATCAGTTGGAGATTTGATATGGCAGTAGTTGTAAAATGGCATATGTTTTTAGGCACATCACATGGCCACAATCCATTATTTCATAGAGGAACATATTTTTCCCAACCCGTGAATAGTTTTGCATGAGCAACCTTGGGTTTCCTCTTAGGTAGGGCCTTATGACCATGTATATATTAGGAAATTTTGGTGTGTTCATGTTTGGCTTGTTTGGTTGTCCTATTTTTGGGTTTGTTCCATGTTCCCCTCTGCCCTTCTACAAGTAGCTCCCTGTTCTCCTTATGATATTTCTTGACTCCATGCCCAATTGTTTTAGCACTGTTCCTTGCTCAAGTTTATTGAGTTCTTTGTTTTTCATCAATAAAACTAGTCCCCAATCGAAGCCACTTGTTATCCACCTATATGAAATCGAGAAATTTTAAACTTTGTATCCTTGCTATATAGAGTATTAGGATATTGGTTGTCAGCACATCAGGTGTACACAACATATTATTCATATGGCGCTAGACCCGATAGGTCCTATCACTCAATATTCCTTTGTGAGGTTGACGATATCGACATCTAAGCCTACATCTTTAAGGATATCAAAGTCGATAGAGGCATAAAGGGCACCATAATCTCTGATTCCTTGATGCCTCTGATATAACATGCTCGTGTGATTCTCTAATCATTCAATTAATATTGGGGTGATTTTTATTGGCCAAGGAAGAAGAAGAAAAGGTTGAGGAGCATAATGCTCTCCTACACATGCAGTTGGACCTGCCAAGAGCCCTTGCTCCATGATAACCGGATGGTTTAGTTACGATGGATTTTTCCAATTTTGGCTTTAATATGAATACGTGTCATGTCATGTCGGTTTCAAATTAACTGTTAGTTTCTTTTTGTAAAAACGGTCTATGTCAAGAAACCATTACTCATAAGCAGTCACTCTTTAAATAGTAGTTGTGGCTAGAGGGGGGATCTAGATTTGGAACTCTCAGGAGTACTTTGTGACTCAGGGAGAAATTCTCTTGTTAATGTTATAAGGGGAAGTGTGAGCAGTTTTCTTTTCTTTTCAATCTTAGTTTATTGTATATGATATTGAGACTATGAGCTCAGATTTTGCAGTTGGAGAAATAAAGAAGATGTTCTCGGATCTATGAATTTGTTAATGTTTTCTCTTGATTACAAATTAACTTGAGTCTCTATAATTATTCTTTGATGTTCTATTTGTTATATCAAACTGTGCATGTGGTTATCTTTGAAGCTTTAAATTCAGATTAACTCATCTATTGAGGGGAAATTTTGTTGCTCGTTCTTTCCTTAGTTCTCACTTGCAGGTGTGAGATAAATGAACTTTATGTTGTTTTTTCACATCCACTTCATTTTAAATCAATATCTCTTATCTGTAGGTGTTATATTTTCCTTTTCTACTTTTTGGTTAAAAGCATACCCTATCTTTATTTATTGCACATCATAAGAGGGAGCTATACCTCTAAAATTTAGAGGAAAGTTTCCAAATCAATGGTAACTTCTCTAGCTATTGGTGTTGTTTGTCTTTCTTTCTAGGCAAGTTGAGTCATCCTTTACATTTATCTTTAAAGGACAAATCTATACAATAACAACTAGATATCAAAGTGTGGTAATGACTCAGTAATCTAAACTACAACTAAAAAAGGAAGAAGAGTCCAAATAGGATGTTGAAACAGAACTAGCATGTTGAATTCTCAAACCAACTATGTTAGAATACCAATTATAAAAGGGTTCCTCTCCTCCAGTGTCTTTATTGGACATCATAATGATGCACAACCATATTCATTAAGTTCCTCCATTTTGTAGTTGTTGTGCTCCATTTATTATGGAACCTCCCCTATTTTGTTGTCTAGGAACTCCTTTGGCTACAGGTTTCACCGTGCAATTGTTGCAAGCTATAATCCACCTCTTCTAGTTGCAAGAGTTAGTTCACAAAACATGCATAGAATACTAACAACCATAGATAATCATAGATATTAATCACATTTCATATATGTCCACACATAAATTATGCATTAACCATCACATCATAATCATATTTCCATATACTTTAAAGTAGGTTCAAGGTTGCATAATAAGTATAAAAAGATAGCATAGTGTACGAACATGTATAGGATAAATGTCTTGGTAATGTCTGTGAACTTGCATAAAAACATAAGAAAACCAACTAATGTATGGGCTCATCATTCCCCCCAACTACCCTTTTTCTTGTCCTCAAGAAAATTAGCTAGGGTTGGAGGTTGTAGTGCAAGGTAATTTCTCTTAAGCCTACAACAGTGTCCAATCCTTTGACCTACTTTGAATAAAATCCTTTGTAACATGCAAGTCTTCTCATTCTATTAATTCCATCCCTCTCACATTCCTCATGTTTATATCATATCCAGTGTGGTACCGAATAAATAAGTATCGGTGGCTGAAAAGTGAGTGGTACCCATTCAACTCCCTTGTCCTGAGCAACATCCATATATATGTGTGTCCTTGCAAGCATTTCCATAAAATCATAGACTGAATGGGGATCTTTTCTCAATAGCTTAGATGTTAAGCTATCCCATCTTTCCAGCACATGTAGTAATGATGAACAAGTCCAACCATTAATATTTGCATCCTTCTATAATCCTTCATTATCAGACTCATAATATTTTTTCCTACACCTTTTTGATCCAAAACTTCTATCCATTCTTCTATGATCATATCAAGTTTCTCAGATTCCTTCCTTATTGGAAGATCAACTAATTTTTCTCTCTCCATGTATTCTTCCATAAGTTCACCCCTGAATTTTTTCATTTCTGAAATAGGATGCTAGTGTTGTCAATTGTAAATCCCCTACAAACATCAAGGGATTCCATTATGTATCCTCTAGCACTACATAATTATGCAAATAATATTCACATAATTGATCTTGTTCCTCTGGTGTGGAATCAACAAGAATATTTAAGAAATCAAATTTTCTACTCATGGAAACTAGCTGGTTACTTATCAATCTACTAAACTGAAAACTTAAGAAATTCTCTTGTAAAAATAGAGCATAGGTCCTAGCTAGGGATCTACATTTGAAAATATAGGTAGCTTTATCTGATACCTCTTCCACTTTAACTACTAACCTCTTTGATTCAATATCCTTACCCTCCAGTATTATAGCATGTTCTGCAATTATTGCTTCTTTCTCTTTTTTCTAGTTCTCTCTCTATTTAGAAAACTCCTAAGTAACCTTCCACAATTGATATCCTAGGGACGGGGTTGTATGATAAGCTAGAGTTTGTGTAGTAGGGGGCCTCATGTTTTCTACTACTACAAGCTCTTTGTTCCCTGCTTTGACCAGGGAAAGTTTTGCTAATAGGTCTAATTTGGTCTATGTCCATATGTTTATTTTTCCTCCAACTCTTGTATCTTCATTTCCCTTTCTTTGTCCCTTTTCTCATAAGTCTGTACCAATTCCTCTAGTTGTTTGATCCTTTCTAAGGCTTCTTACAATTCTTTCCTGACATTTATTTCTTCCAAAAATATTTCCTTATCCTTTAAAAACTACTCATTTTTATCCCCTATGTATTCAAAACCATCACTATCAAGGCTAACTAGGGTTCTCTTCCTGGCTTTATTAGCAAAAAAAATATCCTCTGAATATGACTCAGAGGTAGTAGATATATACCATTTTCTCTGTGTAGGTACATAAAAATTCTTAGACACATTATCTCTCAATTTTGAATCAGTACCTAATATTTCAACATCTTCTTATTTTTGTTCTTAATCCCATGTTTCCTCTTCTGGCTTCTTAATGCTTCCTCTCATGGCACCTTTCTTCCTCAGGCAGCCTGAATGCCTTGGTGGGGTAGATTTCTTTTTCTGGGTATCTTTCTTCTTCTACACCTTTGAAAGTGTAGAAGAAGAATAACCTCTCCTTTTCTTGGTCTTAGGTGTTCTAGAGTAAGTTGGGGTTTCTTTTGTTGCGGGATGGTCAATTGTTGCATGTGGTGATCCTTGCACACCTTTTTCCTCTAGTTCACCTCTGCTACGGGTAGGTGAAGCAGTAGGTGAAATAGGGAGAATGTCTCTTAGGGATGCAACAAGTGAATCTAGGTTTTCAAGAACAATTGGTTCCTCCAAAATATGATTAATATCCCTACAAATTATAAAGCTCTCCCATGACACCTTTGGATGTTGAACCCTAAGGCTCCTTTTCACTAACAAGGTTACCAAGTAGTAGTGTGACAAAGTTGAATCATTTATCTTTCTCTGGTATTCAAACCTCATTCTTTTTAGCAAATTGTAAAGGAAATTAGGTACATTTACCAATCTATGGTGACAAAAATGACTAAGTAACTTCAAATGCACAGTGTACAAAAGGGATTTTCTCCCATCACAGGTGATATACTTAATAACATAGGAAGCACAAGAGGCCCATATCCAAGGAACTGACAATCTTTTCATACCTTGTGATGATGAATTAAGACTCTCTCCTACCTCCATGAACTCATCCCTGGCAACTAATGCATTCACCCTCATAGGGAATTTAGCTCCATTCCTTGATAGACCATACACTTCTGTAATTGTAGCTTCTAAGGCATCCAATTTCAAGCCCTTGATAGTGGCTTCATCATGTTGTAATGTAGCTGCAAATTTCCTAGTCATGTCCTCATTAAACTCTGTCAATTTCAGGAAGTAGTCCAACCATCCTACCCTTGTGAAAATAGGCAGAACTAACCCATCCTTCAATATTTTTTTGTGTGTTGATGGCTCCCTTCTAATTATATCACCTCCCATGGTGAAAATACTCTAACTTCGTTCAAATCTTTTGAAATTCAGCTCAAAATTGATTTCAACCACCTTCAAAACCTCACTATTCTACTACACTTGCATGCACTTTTTCACTGTAACTGCAACTGTTACATCCCTTTCTCCTCTATATCAGCTTAACTCAACTTTAATTGGTTTCAAATTGGCTCATAATTTAGGGAATTGACAGCAGAAAGGTTGTAGGTGTAGAAAAGGTATGAAAGCAAGAAGGGTTCATATGTTTTTTTGTGTTTGGATCTTGGTGGCGAAAAAAAAAAATTAAGATATATACTACTCCCCCCAACTTAAAATCTTGAAGTGACCTCACTTCGATACATGTGACTAGACAAAGGGAATTATTAAAGAATATGGAAATAAGCTTAATAAGTGCAAAGCATGCTAAATTTAAATGCAAGTACATTATGAAAGTATTGAAGATCCATGTTAATTATGAAATTTAATATGCATACCTGTCGAATGATGTGAATGTAACTTCGCGTGTGTGAAGTTGTTGGAATAGTGTCCATAGCATGGTGTGATTTGACATCATTTAATTACAATGTGTAATGGAAATGAAAGGTTGGCATAAGAAAAGGTTGTGGAATGTACGGTATATTAGTTATGAAATGACTTTCCAAGTGCATGAGAAATTGTGATAGTGATGTGGAATATGGTGATGAAGATGCATGCAATGATATGACAATTTAAGGTTGCATGTGTGGAAAAGATGGAGTAAACGTGGATGAACTACAATTAAGTTGGCACAAATTTTTAAATTCTCTGACTGATAGTGGCCGCAAGTACCTTCATCAACAAGTCTCGAACTGAACTTTTTATTGATGATGCTACAGGTCCCTACTATATAATGTAGTGGTCTTCAAGAAGATGGTTCATTCTGGAATTTGTGTTGTGTGTGCATGTGAAGTGAGATAAGAAATTATACCTAAGTGATCTTAGGAGGTGAGCTTTATAGCTCATCTATTGAGTCACTATGAGAATTGATAGTATTTTTTGTCAAGTTGCTATCTTGCGATAGGTTATCTATATCTAAGCCATTGTTGTGACCATATAGATACACTAAAGAAAGAATAAAATCATCTTTTTGATCTGGCTACTTATATATCTTTAATGTTTCCATTCACCAATAATGTGAATCTAACTGTATCTATAATTTGTAACTTGACTACTCCATTGGGAAATACTTGTTGGATTTCATAGGGTCCCATCCATCTAGATTGCAACTTTCCTTTGTGGTCTTTGTATCTAGAATCATATAGTAAAGCCCAGTCACCCACATTGAACTCTTTAGCCTTTATAAACTGATCATGCTATTTAGTCCCCATTTGTCAAATGGAGCTAGTGCTATATGTGGTTGCAATGGAATTTCATCTATCCTCGTTGGTTTTCCCATTCTCTAACATCTATCACAGCTCCTGGTATACTTCACTGAATCTTTATGTAGAGTTGGCCAATAGTAACCTATTGTCAAGATCTTAAATGTTATTCTTTTGGCTTCAAAGTGACCCCCACAGGGCTCATCATGGAAATATTTTAGAATGTCATAGACCTCATCTTCTCTAATACATATTCTCATGATATTATCTAGACCAATGTAGAATAAGTAACCAGCTACCTAAGAATATGGAAAGCTTTTATGCACCAACTGCCTCTTTTATCTAGGAGAGAAATGTGATAGTATTTTCCCTGCCACTAAATAATTTGCAATAGAAGAAAACCATGGCGTTTGTACAGTAAGAGAAAACAAATTCTCATCTAGAAAAGAGTCATCCACAACACCTTCTTCTATTTGTGTAGGCAATCTAGACGAAAAATATGCCACCACATTAGCTTTCCCTGGTTTATCCACTATTTTTATATCAACTCATGTAGCAAGAGCAGCCATCTAACTAGTCTCCCCCAACTATAGGTTTGTTCATTAGATATATTATGGCAGTGTGATATGTGTGGATAAAGACTTGATAGCTAGTAATATAATGCCTAAACTTGTTGATAGCATAAACAACTTCCAACATTTATTTCTCTATGATAGTGTAGTTAAGTTCAAATCCTTGTAATTTTTTGTTAATGTAGTAGATAACATACTCCTTGTTACCTTCTTTTTGTCCCAAAATTGCTTCTATAGCAAAATCTGAAGCATCGATGTGTATATGGAAAGGTAGTGTCTAGTTTGGCCCTCTCAAGATAGGTGCTTTTGTCAAAGTTTTCATAAGTTCTTCAAATGAGTGTTGACATTCTGTAGTCCAATCAAATTCTGTCTTTGGTGAGAAAAACAAACAAGGGTGTTGAAATTTTACTAAAATTCTGCATGAACCTCCTATAGTAGCCTGCATGTCCCAAAAATCTCCTGACATCTTTTTGATTCTATGGCACAAGAAGTGTAGAGATGATCTCAATCTTGTTGGGATCCACCTAAATTCCTTCACTTGAGATAAAGTTCCCTAAAACAATCCCTTGAGTCATCATCATGAAACATTTTTCATGAATCAATGATAGGCTATGTTCTTTACATCTTTTCAAAACCTTTTCTAGATTGTTGATTGCTTCTTCATAGGTGTCTCCATAGGTAGTGGAGTCATCCATGTAGATTTCCATGGAATCATGAGCATAGTCTGAAAATATACTTAGCACTACCCTCTAGAAAGTGGCTGGGGCATTACACAGTTCGTAGGGAAGAACAAAATAGGCATAGGTACTTGAAGGGCATGTGAATGTAGTCTTATCCTAGTCCTCTAGAGCTATATTTATCTGGTTATAGCTGCTAAATCCATCTAGGAAGGAACAATAATTTTTCCATGCCAAGGAATCAAGCACTTGGTCAATGAAAGGTAGGGGAAGTGATCTTTCCTAGTGATTGTGCTAAACTCCCTATAGTCCACACATACCCTCCATTTTCCTCCTTTATTAGGAACAATTACTAATGGAAACACCCATTAGCTATCAAGAAATAGGATAAATAAAGCCTCTATCAAGTAGTTTTTGCAACTCGATCTTAACTATTTCTCTTAAGGCAGGGTTCATGGTGCAGGGGCACCATATCACCTGGGTATAAAGTCTTATGTCTAAGTAGTCCTATGATTTCTTATTTTAAAATGAGTCAATGCATTTCATTTGTAAGCCTAAAAAAAGGCAATAATATAAGATTATATGTAGTAGGGTCATGAAGGTAAAAGCATAAGGTTTCAAGTTTATAAGTTGCATTAAGCAACATAATTGTAATTCCATTGGTTATATGCTTTCAAAAGGTGGTTGTTTGGTAGTTGTGGATGTTGGGGGGGATTGAACAGATTGAAAAATGTTATAAAATCCTTGGGGAAGCCCGAGAACAGGTTGTTGTTGCCAAGTGAATACAATAGTCTTTGAAGATTTCATGTTTTCTTGTTGTTTTCTCAGTGTTTTCAATATTCTCTAACTGTTAGCAGGCCGTACAGGCTTCACATGTATTATTTAATCATATGAATCTATAGAAAGATGTTCTAACTTGATTTTGGTGCTTTGATAGGGGTTAGTTTAGAACATTAAGGCTTGAAAACCTCTAAATCCTCCATGCTAGGCTTGAGCAAACATAAGGGTATTGGAGCCATTGTAATGGCCTAAACATCATACCACCTTTTGTATTTACTTGTAACTCAGTGGGATGATGGACTTGGATGTAGGGAATGACTTACTATGAGTAGGAGGTGTGAAATAAAGTTTCCTTGGCTTGTAGCATGAAAAACAGGGCTGGAAGTGTGTGGTTTCCCTTGAAAGAAAGATGGTTCATACCTAGGAATTGATGAAACAACATTGAAAAAGACCTAATGAGTGTTCTTAAGGCATGAGGGGACCAAATTAATAATTTATGAGCAGTTGGTGTGTTCTGGAATGGTTGGTAATATGGAGAAACAATAAGGGTGCCCCAAAACCCTAGTTCCTTGTGTTTTTAGGAGGGTTTTTAGATTTGAGTTTAAGTTGTGCACTTGGAGGCCTAAAACCTGGAAAATATATGGTTTTGGATCATTCCTCAAGACTTTTTTGAGGTTAGGAAGTTTGGTGAGGAGATTAAAAGGTGGTCTCTTTGTAAAAATGGCCTAATTAAAGGCCTAAAACTATGAAATTCTTAATTTTGAAGCCTTTGATCCAAAGGAGTGGTATTTGGTTCTTAGATATGTTAAATAAACCTAAAAATGGTCATTTATTCCATGTTTTATTTCTCAAGTTTTTTGGAAGGATTTGTACAAAAGACTAAAAAACTGGTTTCTCTGTATTACAAGGAGTGTTAGTGTTAAAAGGTGAATTTTGAAGGTTGTGTTGAATCTGACTTTGAGATTGAATTTAAATGGCTCAATTGTCATCAGAGGTATGTTGAGAGACTTTTTCAGGGTCTTGGTGGGGATTTTTAGTTGTTTTGCAGATTAGAGGAATAAGACTCCTTGAGGGTGAGTTGATGCTTGGCAGATTAAAGGTGTTCCAAGGAAGAGTTCATTGTTTTGGATTGACATTGGCATTGTTTTGATTATTCTTCACCTTGACTCTGCATTAGTTCATTCTCCTTTGGGGTTATCTAATGGGATTGAAACTATCATTTATGTAGATTTTATGCATACAAAGTTTTGGATCAATCCCTTTCATTTCATGGTAGTCCCATGCAAAGGTTGTTGTGTGTGCCTATAGCACAATGTTCAGGGAATTTTGTTGTTATTCAATTAATCCATTATTGATGTTTAGCATTTTACCTAAAATAATTTCCCTTGTTTTGGATTATGATTGCACAAATAAGAGATCAAGGCCACTAATTTTGGGAACACATTGTTGTGGCAAAAGAGAATGGAATAGTTAGGATACCTCTTCTAATGAATTTGCAGGTATAATGTTCTACAATGGATCCTGCAGACATGAAAGTCTTGTTGCTACGGGTCCCTACCACAATTATTTTGTACGATATGGTCAATTAATTCATCCTCATCTTGGGTTACTAATAGGGGTTGCATTCTATTTTCATGAGAATTTGCAGGGAATAGTGGTATTCTTCATCCAAGGTAGGCTATATATATTCTGCTCTAGATTTTTATGAGGTTGGGTTGGTGGATAGAGAACCAATTTCTTGGTCATAGTCCCATTTGATAATATCATGCTCCCAAACCTACAAACTATGAGTGCATTAGCTGTAGCTAACCATGGTCTACCTAAAATGAGTGGGTATCTTGCAAGGTTTGCCTTTGGCTGCAACACTATAAAATCTATAGGATACTCCCATGAATCTAATGTACTGACTAAGTCCTCAATGATCCCCTCAAGCTTCACTGTTGACCTATCTACCAACTATAAACTAGTTGGTGTAGGTCTACGGTTAGTTGACTGAAGTAGTTGCATTGTCTCTTTGGTCATGACATTAATTTTTGCCCCTAAGTCAATCATGTTCTTAATAAGGGTCCCATTAATCTTAACATCCACTACTAGACTTCCATGGTTTGTGTATTTAGGGATGATTATATTTCCTAGCATAATATCAACAAGGTTCCCTAGGACATGAACTATCTGAGGGTCCTTCCTCTTTCTCCCTGGTTTCTTAAGACATAGGTCTCTTACTGTCTTGGTATATATTGGGATATCCTTGATAGCTTGAATGAGGGTGATCTTGATACTGATATCCTTAAGTTGACCCAATGGGTCTGTCTCAGCTTGGGTATGATTTTTTTGAATGGATAAACCCTCAAGGAAAGGAGGCTCTAGACTTGAGGTGGTCTGGTTTACCTAATTTGACCTAGGCTCTAGAGGTGAATTGTCTAAAGCTTTAGTTGTGGGTACCTCATCCACCATCTCAGTGATTTGATGGGATGAAGTTCCAGCTAGTGTTTTCCTTGACCTGAGGTGGACATCACTCACCTCTACCACATAAGTGGGGTATTGTATAGCCTCATTAGTATAAGCATGTTGAACAATCTTGTTGTTAGGTTTAGGTGCAGGTTGGGCAAGTAATTTTGGTGCTCTTGGTGGTTGAGATGTTTTTTTTGATGGAGTGGGCATATTAGCTTGTTGTTGTGGTTGAGAAGGCAACAAAGGTTGTTGGTAATTCACATTTTGGTGTTGCCATTGTTGGCACTTTTGCCATTATGGCTGCCACTGATTTTGTTGTACTGGCCATTGAGGTTATAATTGGTACCTTGGAATTTTTTTTGTGGCCATACATTTGGTTGTTGTTGGTTCTAGTTTTGTTGAGGGTTTTGCCATTGCTAAGGGTTTTTCCATTGGTTTTAGTTATTTTTCCATGGCTGAAAATTCCAATAAGAGAAATTTTGATTACCAATTGGAAAAGATGTATTGAAATTTAGAGGGTCTTGTGGCATACCTTGTCTTGGTTGCCATGTCATTTGAGAAATATAAAATAGTTTTCCATCCTCTCCCTCCAATGGTTAAAAATTTGGTTTCTCTGATTTATCTTCAATAATACTAGCCACCCTTTTGTATTTGCAATTTGCTTTCCTTTGTTTGCAATTGGGGCAGTATTCAGTAAGCATTGCTTCAACCTCCTCTTGCTTCTTCTTTATATGTAGAGTGTCCAAATTAGTAGCTATATGACTTATGATATCCTCCTCCATGTTGGACAAGAGGTTACTTACTTCCACTCTTGAAACCCCATTAGATGTCTTGCCAATGGTGGATGTTCTTTCTCCCCTTAACCTTTTGGTAAAGGTCCTTGAGTAATTTCTATAAACCTTACAAATATCTTCAAAGGGTAATTGAGACACATTCCCTTCCCCAATAATATTGAGGGAATCCATGCAATCTTCATTGACTCCTCTTAAGAATACAAGCTTCAAAGATTCATTTGAGAGTTTATTATGTGGGTTTTTCTTCAAGAAAAATTGGAACCTTTCTACATAATCCTCCAATGGCTCATCCTCTTTTTGATTCATTCTAAAAATATCATCTCTTCTCCTATCAACTCCTTTGCAATAATCTTGGTATTTTTCCAAGAATTTTGTTTTCATGGTGTTCCAATCTAGAACAACATCTCTGCCCAATCCCATAAACCATCTCATGGAAGCATCCTTCAAAGTTACAGGAAATAGCTTGAACCTATGAGCATCAATTGTATAGTCATAGCTCCTACATAGGACATCGAACTTGAACAAGAATGTGTTTGGATCTTCAGTTACCAAACCATAGAAGACTAGTAATGTTGAAGGAGGTATATTCTTCAACACAGTAGCCCTCTCTTGGTTGGTAATTAGAAATTCAAAATTCACATGTTCTGGTGGATCATCTACTATTGTCTCAGCCATTGTTTCGAAGGTCCCCTCTATGTTTTTGGTAGATGTTGGTGAAAGGGAAGATTCTTCTTCAGTAGTACCCTCACTCTGATAAATGTAGTCACCAATATCTGCTCTAGCTTGTTGGTTTGAGGGGATAAATCAGCCCAAAGTGTCTCTCTACCTCCATATAAAATAGATATGACTTTGTATAGCAATGGGTCCTGCAAATGTTAGTGAAATGCTCTGGTGTTTGAAGAGAATTAAGCCTAATAGTCCTAATACTAAAAGCAAATTCTAAACTAGGAAAGCTTAGAAATGACAAAAACTAATCTATGAAAGTAGCAACATCCCCAACAATAGTGCCAAAAAAGTAGAGTCCCTACTAGTGTCTAGTAAACTTGGTGGCAATCCTACTATTCAAAGGGAAAACCTAGCCGAACAGTCCACTTAAATAATTGGAAATATCTTCATTGAATTATCAACCAAGGCTAGTAATCTTGTGTTGGTACTGGCACTGTATGTGCTTTCAAAGACTTAAAACTACCTAATTCATCCTATTACAGATGCTACACTTGTTGGAAAATCATAAAATTGCAAAACAGTAAAGAAATTAAAGCTAGCACTATTGCTACAAGTACCTACAGTATAAGACTATAACTAATTACTAATTAAAAATGAATGCTAGGAATTAGCTAAACTAATAACTAAACCTATACTACACTCCAGAGTACAAGCAATTATAGTATAATTGAGAAACAAGAATTATTCATGAATCCATTAGTGACTGTAACACAAAGAATCTATTTAACACAACTTGCATTTATGAAGCAACTACTAAAATAGAGATGAAATAACAAGAAATGGAGTGAAGTACAGTTACCTTGAGTGGCCCTTGCTCAGGTAGTTTTCTTCACAAATCTAAACTAAATCTAACTTCTTAGATAAATGCAATCATGATAACTCAAAAAAATCATTGCACAATCCAGAAGATCGCATAAGATTCAATAAACATTATCTACATAATGAATAATACCTAACTGAAAAGTATCTAGCAACTATATTTTCTCTAAAACAAAAACCAACTAATTGACTCTAACCTCAATCGCCAAGCTATGCATATAGGCACGAGGGAGTTTAATGAAACATGACTCTAAACTAAAACCATTAATCACCACTCCCTAAATATCAAAGCATGATAATGACTCAGTAATCTAAACTACAACTAAAAAGGAAGAAGAGTCCAAATAGGATTGTGACTCTATTGAAATAGAACTAGCACGTTGAATGCTCAAATTAGTTATGTTAGAATCCCAATTGTAGCAAGGTTCCTCTCCTCTAATGTCGTTATTGGACATCATAATGATGCACAACCATCTTCATTAAGTGCCTCCATGTTGTAGTTGTTGTGCTCCATTTATTCTAGAACCTCCCCTGTTTTTTTGTCTAGGAACTCTTTTGGTTGTGGGTTACACCTTGCAGTTGTTGTGGGCTATAGTCCACCGCTTCTAGCTACAAGAGTTAGTTCACAAAACATGCACACATTGCTAACAACCATAGATAAGCACAGATATCAATCATATTTCATAATGTCCACACATAAATTATGCATTAACAATCACATCCTAATCATAATTCCATATGCTTTAAAGTAGGTTCAAGGTTGCATAATAAGTATAAAAAGATAGCATTGTGTATGAACATGTATAGGATAAATATATTGGTAATGTCTGTGAACTTGCATAAAAACATAAGAAAACTAACTAATGCCTGGGCTCATCAGTTAGTCAACTATTTCTTACTACACATTCAGATTAATACAGGCCCCAAGTCACGTTCATTGACTTAGTGCATTGTAAGTAGGATTCTTATGAAAAATTTACTAACTTAACATTCAATTACTAGTATTTATTCTCACAAATTTGATATGTACTACCTAATTCAAATATGGATAGGGTATTCATAGGAAACCTTTATCCTTTGATCAATGATAGTGTTTTATCAATGGGATATCCTTAATTTTCATATATGTGTATAGCCTTGCATGATCATCAATAGACTGTTATCTAGTTTGAGGCACCAACCTCATAGGCTCCTATTGTATTTGGGGCTTCCTCCTCATTTAATAACTAAGTAATAATAAAAATTTATTTAAAAATAATATATCTGTAATTTTAAACAACACTTCTATCATGGAAATTTCTACTTCTCTAGCTATTTCTTCTTCTAAACCTCAAAGAAACTAAAAATTCACAAAAATATTTGATTCTTTCTATTATAACTTGTAGAAGCTCCTAAATAATGACTTGGTTCAACTTCCACCTATCAGACTCTCACAAGTTAACCAACCCCTCCTTCCTTTTGAAATGAAGGAATTTTTCCAAATCCATAGAGTTCCTAGTCATGATATTCAATAATGCTTGCATCTTAAACATATAGTATAAAACCTCATCAATTACAATACCATCCAAGTCTCTATTATAAACGAAAAAGGAAATAAATATGTTGATAAGTCTAACCAAAACCTAAAAAATATATGCAAACCCTTTCTTACAACACTCATCTAACTTTTTTGACCTTACTCCTCTACCTATGTGACATATTGATGCTGACAAGTCCCCTTCTTTTGTAGATATGGTAGGGATGATGGACACTACCCTTGAGTTCATGAGGATCAATTTGTTCTTAAACTTATCATCTCTTTCTCTCCCACCAACATGCCAATGGACATATATGATGGACCTCTTTACATCCCTATTGAGTTCAATTAGAAACCTATTTATGGAGTACTTATTGAACCCATCAAGATGGTGAATGTAGCCATAAAGGAATTCTTATAAGTTCACAAGTAGTAAAGAGATATGTATGAGAAATTATAAGTATTTATATGAATGTGTGATGACCTCTCCATGCTTACCTTGAGTTCACTTACCTATCCCATCTAGGTCAAACAAAAAACCTTGGGCATCCCTTTATTTGTTACCCCTATCTCAAATTACTTTCACTTAAAGTTGGCTCCCTCATGTCTCACTTTGATGAAGGAAATCCCACTTGTTATCTATAAGTTTCTAAATTTCCCACATAACAAAGTAGTGCATACAATCCCCCACAATGGATTTTAGCCTCTCTTAGGTAAGTACAAGAAGTTGGTGAAATATAGAAAAAGGGATCCTAGGTCCTAAATGCAAAGAACCTAGGATTCAATGGTGGCCTTTTTCCAAATTTCATTAGGATGTAGATCACAAGATGAAAAGATTGATTTTTTAATCCCAATGGTGAGACAATCAAACCTGAATCTACATCTAATGGGGGATTAGAATGGATTAGAAATATTTTAAAATGATTAAACTAATGATCTTATATGCCTTGATACATGAAATGTAAGATCTTGATAAGTGAAAAACAAAAACAATAGTTTGCAAGTGGATCTAGGAAGTGCAGAGGACAACAACTTGCTCAGAAAAATTGGTATTGATGTGCCTACAAGGACTCATTCACCCAATGGTGAATGGGTCTTAGAAAGGGGGTCCTAATCAACTTTTTGGATCCTCTGCTATCAAATATGAGTGTTGTCAATCAAATTGCACCCAAATGCTTGAATGGTTAAATTCAACAATCTGTTGAAACATGGGAACTATCTTTAGGTTGTGGGTATTCCTGTGGCGAAGATAGACCTCCAGATTCTAGGTTGGTTCCTATATGATAATCAATTAGGTACTTGAATGATTTGTTTTGAGAAAAGGGTAAGAAGGATTGAACTGAATGCATGAACTAATATTAAAACCTCGGTGATGCACCTAAATGATGGTAAACTTGTAGAATAAGAATGATCCACAACTTATATCTTTAGGAAAAAATGTTAAGACAGTCCAATTTGAACACTTCGAACACATGAATAATTCATTAAAAGGTTGCATCTATTCTTTTCCTACTAAGGAAAACTATTTTTTCACAAATTAAAGGAAAAAGAAAACAACTTTTGAGCACAATTAATGACCTGTGAAGAACTGCAATTGTGTATATGCATGCGTAAACAAGACAAAAATTTGAAGGTTTCGAAAATGAAACTCATCAAAATTGCATCAAATTATTTAAACAATACAAAACACCTAAAATTGGAAAGGTGAACTCTATTTCAATTAATATCATGAAGGAAAAAACTTTGCAAAAACGATAACCCATAAAGTTGTAAAACTGTATTAAATCTAAAATGTTAAGTTACAAGATAGTCTTCTTTGCATAACGCAAAGGCAGAAAACAAGAACTAGTGAAAAATGACTAAGTCATTTCACTTTACACAAAAGCCTTTCCAAGGCATGAAGGTGAAAACTGAAAGTCAATTTCAGTGTAAAAATGATAACTCCAAGGAAAATCCCGAGCAGAAGAGAAAATCTTGATAAAAATAGCCCAAACTCATGCGAAAATGAGTGTATGATGATCCAAACTCAAGGTCAACTCATAACTGAACTATAGAGCAATCAAATTGCACTAAAAAATTCCTAATAATGTGGGCCAAAACATGTAAAAGACACCTTGTTTATATCAATCTACCCATGATGACTTGAACTCTATCTAACAAGATCTGTGAAATGATGATCTTTAGATAACTTTAACTCATATTTCCTTGCATGGATTTAAAAGACAATCATTTTAATTAAATATTAAAGATAATCATCTAATGATTATTTTAATATTTAGATATCTGATAATATCACCCTTTTTTACATATCTAAATATTAAAGATATAATATTATTACCTTTAATATTTAATTGACATTGTCTAGCTTGTCAAAAATCATGCAAACACAAAGTAACCTCTTCTCATGTGTTTTGATTTGAGTCTTAAATAAAACGCATGGGTATTTGATTTTTCTAATAAAAATCATAAAAAATATATGTGAGGGAATAAATGAAGGAATTTGATTTTTAAAATGAATGTGAAAAATCAAAGTCGACATAGGCATTTGAGAGGAAAAACCCTAAAAACAAAAAATTCAAGCCCTAACTTTATTTCATTTCACATTCAAATTGGAAGCTTAATCTGCAAGGCGTCACCACTGAGCTAGGTTTGGAACTGGAGCTCAAATCTCATGCTGTGATTTCACCATTCCACTGCATCTCTGGGTATTTTTCTTGATGATGTCTACAGAATAAGGCATAGTAAGTTTTTACACAGACATAAATCTACAAATATTCTTCTATTTTGAAGGGCATTCTTCATTCCTAACCATGATTGTAGCATTCATTTCTGATGTATTTGTTTATTTACCTCCATCTGTGTTTTGTGGCCTCGATGAGTGAGGGATTGAGCTTAAATGTCATCATTTCTTGCTGCTTCTATCAAAAATCTTCAAGAAACTGGATGATAGGTGTTGTGTTTTGTGGCCTCGATGAGTGAGGGATTGAGCTTAAATGTCATCATTTCTTGCTGCTTCTATCGAAACTCTTTAGGAAACTGGATGATAGCTGTTTTCTTGTCTACAAAAAGCAAAAATCTTTACATTCCTTCCATTCTTGAGTGCATTTCAAAGCACAAAACTGCATTTTTTTTTTTATTGTTTTAACAAAAGTATAGGAAAATCTCTGCACTCTCAGGCCACGACTGCAAAAAAATAAATAGTATTATGGGATTTTATGAAAATCCATTTGACCTTGAATTTGTGTTCTTATCCCTGCTATGACATGAACTCCAAATTTTTATGCAATACTAGCTCATTCTTTACTTCATAATGAGTTCTTTGAATTAGCATGTTACTGAGATCCATACAATGAAGTAGAATTTTCTCTTATTGATGTGTGACCAAATTTACCGATGATCTACAATGCCCAAAGAATCCTACAGTGACACCATTAAAACAAGCATATATTATAGCTTTTATGGCTCATGATTTTGTTGCATCTGCTGACCATTTGCAACAACATTATTGCACAAGGAAGCCTTTTTACCAATGGCAGATCCTCAATCATTCTTCAAGCATAATAATCAATGAATCCTCATACTAAACCTGATTTCATTCTTGCATCCACAATTAATAGCATGAATTTCACCTGCTTGTATTAGTTATGCAATTTATGGTCTCAACACTGCAATCAAATGTCGATGTATGTGAACTTTGATTGTCCACCTCTGTAAAAAATGTTGGTAATGGGTTGGTTGTAACTTCAACAATAAATGGCTGCTTAACACAGATGGAAATCATAGTTACTAGTTGTTGCTCTCACGATGATTATCTCTTTTGCATAGGACCTCATCACTTTAATGATTATCTTATGAAACTCAAGTATTTGACAGTAATATAACTCTGTGGATATGGCCACACTAATTATCTCTTTATGATAGGCATGAATTAATAAAAGTCTCCAAGTAGTGTGATTTGATGACTGCCCTCTCATAGTATTCTTATCAATGCTTTTGGGTCTGCACACTGTGTTAACAATAATTTCAACACTCCTTGCTTAAATGCTCTTGTCATGTGAGGCCTTCATAGGACTGTCATTTTTATGCCTTCTTGATTTCTTGTTGATGTATTTGATGCTTTTATGTGGCAATGTCTTGCTTCCAGTCATGTAGACTATCTTCTTGATGTCACTGTTCTTTTTTGAACATGCTTATGGAGACTATCCATTAGATACAAAACTCTATTCTGAAGGTCTGCTAAGTGCTTAATTGTATAATGTAGTAATGATGTCCTTTATTATGACAATCATCCTCCCTTAGTCATAAGGTTGCAACTGTCATTGAAACTATGTTTAACATTGTCCATTATGCATCTGTTTTCCAAGACTGTTCATTCTCACAGTCATGGTTCATCATGACTCCATTCTCAATATGTGATTATAAATGACTTATCAAGGCCATTCTTTTAAATGTTCTAATAAAATGGTTGCCTATCATTGATTTGTCATTCGTCAAGGAGTTGCTGCCCTCTTGGAATTTTTGTGATTGTTGAACTATGTTATTGATTAAAACAAATCTCATGATTGTGATTATCCTTTATGGTTAAGTCAAAGCTCAAACATAGTTTTGTCCTTTTGTAACTGCTTTTGCAATTGGAAACCGTTTCTCTTGCAAATATTGCTTTATGAGTTGGGCTCAACCCTCGTGGGAGCCACATTTTCCACCACTCATAGCACCACCTACTAGCTGAAATAATCTGATTATACCTGTTCCTACACATTTAAACAAACAAGTTAGCAAAAATAATTGAAGCTGAAAGCTTCCATTGAACTTCGTGCTCCTTTAACTTGATCATTTGATGCATGCTTGAAATGATGTAGATTATATTCCTGTTGGCATAGGCATGAGGAAAATAGTGATTTTCCATTGCTCTAACAACACATTTTAACAATTTTGCAGGTGCCTTTGGAACTGGAGTAGGAGTTGTACCAACTGGAGCTAAATACGAGGAGACACCACATGACTGAAATGATGATTCGTCATTCCAGGCAATGATGAATCACTCCTTTCCTTATGTTTATATTTTCTTCAATTGTATAATGTACATCTCCTTTCTTGTATCTATCATTTGATTTCATAAATCAAATTAAGCTACTCCCACGACATGTGTGGGACCTTGATTTTTACAATATGAATAAAACAACATTCTTTTATGCAAATTTATGAGTTCTCCTATTACAAACATTTGCATAATCAAATTTTGGAATTCAATTAATACTTTTAGTAGAAATTTTGCACCTTTCTGTGATGAATGCAATTCAGCTCTACCTATTTTGAGTTGAAGCTAAAAATAGGTAACAATGAGCTTTTGTTTTCCACTTGCAAATTTATCAAAATGTCAGAAATTAATTTTGCAACTTAGTTTTCGTAGGTTGACAAGAATGATGACAACAAATGCAAAAATGCAAATTTTTTGTTCAAGATCCCTTCAATCCTTCTTCAACTTGTAATCTACACATACAAAAGGAGGGAAAAAAATTGTGTCATATAGGGGTTTTCCTCATTCAAACCCCATAAATAGCGTTCCCACTTTCACAATGGCAATGTCAATGATAACAACCTTAATGGAAAGGAAGGAAATGATGAATGAATGAATTGTTGTAACTCACCCCCCTTCAATAGCTTCCTTAAAGGATTGAAGACATACACATCACTTCAAGGGAATTGGATCTTTCTTGCTTGATGTTACCCAATTTTCACCTATGAGCTCAATTAGGCAAGGTAACCTATGTTTTCGAGTGTTCATGAAGGCCAACTGGAGGAACAATTTCATCCGGGTTACTTTTTTCTAACTTGTTTGCTTCTTGTGCAGCTACGGGGGGAAGTTATGTTTTAAAATTTGGCACATGGATTAAATGTGGCTCCCATAAGGGTTGAGCCCAGCGTGCAGGTATTTTGTTTTGGGTGGATATTCATCTTGTTTTTGCCTTGTTTTCCCCCTTTCCATTTTGTTTTCCTTGGATCCTTTTTCTGTTTGTTTTGTCAGAGGCAGAGTTGGACCGAAACCAAACATTGGAACTTTTCCAAAAGTTCCAGTTTCAGTTTTTGTTCTGGTTCTACACTTATGTGCATTTCGTTTTCTTCTTTGACGTTGCGTTTGACCATGGGGTGGTTTTTTCCCTTTGTTTCTTTCTTCTTTCCTTTTTCCCCATTTTTGTTGTGTTTTGGCGGACCTGGGATCGGGACTGAAACCGAACTTGTAACTTTTCCAAAAGTCCCAGTTCCTGTTTCAGTTCCGGTTCCACCCCCGCTGAGTTCCACCAGGGATCGAATTTCGTTCTGATCCCGTTTATGTTTTGACGTCCTTTGGTCTTTCTTTTTGTGTGCCTTGGGTTTTCTTTTCCTTAGGCACTTCCTTCGTTTTTTTCCGGATTCGGGATTGGAACTGAAACCGAATTTGGAACTTTTCCAAAAGTTCCAATTCCTATTTTTGTTCCGGTTCTGATCCCGGTTCCGCCCGTTCTTATTTTCTTTGCTTTTTGCGTGGCTGACAGTCGGGGGATGTTTCCTTCTCTTTGCCTTTCTTTGGGCTTTCTTTCTTCCTTCTTGCTTTATTTTAGCGGACCCAGGATCGGGACTGAAACTGAATCTAAAACTTAGAGAAGTTTCTACTTCGGATTTAGTTCTGGATCTGATTCCGCCGGTCTTGCTCATTTTTCTTTTTGTTTCGATCGTTTGGTTGCAGGATGTTTTTCTTCCCTTCTTTTTCTTTCTTTTACCTCGTCTTTTTGTATGGTGCCGAGAGCGAGATCAGAACAGAATTCGAACGGAAAAGTTTCAGGTCCAGATTTGGTTTTGGTTCCGGTTCCGCTGACTTTTTGGTTTTGCCCCCATTTCGGCTCTGGTCCCTGTTTGGTTCTAATCCCGACTCTGACTTCGTCGAGGGGTTCGAGCTCAGGAAACAACAAAGGAGCCCGACAAAAGGTCTGTCCGACAGGCCAACATCTCGGCGACGGTATGGAGGCTTCGCTGTAAGGTCTCACCGTTGGGGTGAGGTCTCACCAAAGTGAAGCGGTCTCGACGAAGGAAACAAGTTTGGTGAGAGATCTCACCGATAAGTGGTTGTCTCCCCGAAAAGAAAGGATGTGAGCTCGGGCCAAAGGAAAGTAGAGTCGTCGTGATGTCTCGGTGAAAGTATGAGATCCTGTCAACCAATGAAGGGTTTTGGTATAGTATTTGCCTTCGGCAAAAGGTTTCACTGACACATGGGTGTCTCACTGATGGAGGAGCGCAGTGGTATAATGATGGGGCTTCGGCGTGAGGTCTTCCCGACTTGCCAGTGTCTCACCGAAAGAGTATGTTTGAGCTCGGGGAGAGTGGTTTGTGTTCGCTATGATGT
>VDFB02063759.1:0-14195 GCA_007258455.2 Sequoia sempervirens | reverse complement strand
TCACTATCCCCCTTCTTATTTGTGCTCATGGACAAGGCATTGGGTGGTTTGATAAAGGATAGAAGGGTGTTGGGGGCTTGGAATGAGATTCGTGATACCATATTCATTGATCCTTACACTCACATTCAATTTGCATAATCGAAAATGACTCTGTTTTGCTTAATGAGGCTGATCTGAGGGACGCAATGGCAATTAAAGATGTATTAGACCTCTATAGAAAGCACTTGTGACAATTAATAAACAAAGAAGAAACAAGGATTATCTTCTTTAACACAAAGAAGACCTATCAAAGAGGAATTGTGAATACTCTTGGTTTCAAGGTGGATGTGCTCCCCTCCAAATATTTCGGAGACACACCCTTTTAGGGTGTCATTTGCTCATCACTTTGGGCTGATTATATTGAAAAGTACAAATCATGGGTGGCATCATGGAAAGGAAATTGGTTGACCCTAGCAAGCAGGCTAATGGTGATCAAAGTTGTTCTGGGGGCTTTACCAATATATGAGATATCTTGCCTAAGACTCACCAACAAAGAAAAGACCATGATGGAAATCATCTTAAAAGAAATTATGGGAGGGTTCAAATGAAGATCATTAGATTCCCCTCATCATGTGGACGATGGTTTTCCAAACCACGAAGGATGGTGGTGCAGATGTTTGGGATCTTCATATGCAAAACTTGGCCCTAGGGACTAAATTAGTTTGGAAAATGTTGAGCACTCCTTCTTGGGCATGGTGCTTACTCATACACAGAAAATACTTAGATTTTTTGGACCCCAAGTGGATCTTAACTATTTCCAACCCTCCTAATGGATTTTCTACTTGAAACTACATGTGTGAATATCATCAGATAATCACAGATCATGTTACCTAGAGCATCAACGATGGTAATTCCATGAGTGTTTAGGTGGACTCATGGGAGGGATTCCTCCCACTCGAAGACACTATGGAATTTATTGAAATCAAACAGATTCTCCCCATCCACCTTGGCACTAAAGTAAGTGACTATTTTAGAAAGATAGGAGGGTTTAACTAGTGGGCATGGAAGATGGTGGAGAATCTAGAGGTGGATGATGGGAGTAAGGCTATTTTCATGAAGAATATGGAGGAACATAGGGTCACATTAAACGATAAGTAGGGAAAGGTGGTGCTGTGTGTGGCTAAGTCTAGTAAGTACACAATGAAATTAGGATATCAAATCCAAAAAGTGTATAGAGAACAATTCGATTGGCATAAGGATTTTTGTTGGGGAAAGAATGTCCTACCCAAGGCGGGGGTGTTTCTTTGGATGATACCACATCAAAAGATTTTGACTAGGGGCATATTGCAAAAAATTAGTGTGGCAGGTCCTACATGGTGTGTTCTATGAAAAGAGGTAGATGAAACCTATAGGCACTTGCTTTATTGATGTCCCATTGCGGCTGATTTTTGGGATTGGCTTCAAGAAAAGCTAAGCTTGAAAAGGGCTAGGAATGAAGGGAATGCCATATGGTTGGGCGCCCCTCGTGGTAGACTCAAACTAAAATTTGATGGGGTCATTAGGGATAACCTTGGTAAAGCAGGGATTGAATGCATTCTGCAAATGATCGAGCTAGTGTGCTTTGGGGTTTGGCTGCTTCCAACAGTTTCTTCACTAATAATGATGCTGAATTGACTATACTTACTAAATTCCTTGAAGAGTGTTTCAGAAGGAAGTAGATTGGCATTAATATAGAAGGTGATTCTATGCTATGGATCAATGGCATCAAGAAACATGTCTAGAGTTACTCAACTTCTCAATCACACATATCTACAGGGAGGCCAATGGGGCAGTTGATTGGCTTGCCAATTTTGGGGCTGACAGAGGTGGTCTAGATTTGGTTGTGATTGAGTTAGTTGAGAATGATGCTTTGAAGGTCATTGTTAGCCACGAGTCAGGTAGGGCTTATTTTTGGTGCTTCCTCCTACTCCCAATGCTAGTTTGGCTTGTTGAAGATAATTTTTTTTTATGTGAAGCAACTATACTTGACTGGTCATTTTTCCTTAACGTGGGTGCCAAGGCATTGTTGTCCTATTTGGATGTTAGGTTTCCTTCCCCTCCCATTTTTTGCCTCCATCATGATCATTGTTGTTTGATTGGTTGCACCATTTTGTAGGGGGTTTGTTGCTGGGATTCTTGGTGTTGTTGGGTAAGGTTCTATGGGATTATACTTTCCCATAATGGCCTTGAATTCACTCTCATCTTCTCCTATTTCTAGTGGAAGCGGAAGAAAACCATAGAGATCTCAATCTTAATTATGCAAAGGAGAAAGAGATCTTGCAATATGGTTGTCCTAGGGTATGAGTATAAACTAACAAGGAGTTGACCACCAAGATAGGGCTTGAAAAGACAAATGAAATGCAAGATATAATGCTTAACCTTAATATGATGCAATCTTTCATTAAATGACATAGAAAATCATGTAAAATAGAACAAAGAAGTTCTGCAAGATGAAACGTGTGCACCTGGAAGCCTGAAGAAGGCTAAATGAAGCTTTGAAATGTTGAAAACACTAAAATTTTGGCACATTGGGACTCATACACTAGTCTAGGTGTATCTGTCCCAAATCAAGGTTTATGGTAACAGGTTTCTGGTAGTGTAGAGTCAAGACCTACAAAAATCTTTAAAAAATGCCTATAGTGGGACTCATACACCACTTCTAGTGTATCTGTCCCATTCTTATTTTTTAGTAATTCAAAGTTTAGATCTGCACTTCAACACCTACTCTTCTCTCCCAAATTGGTTTTCAGATCCGAACCTATAAAAAGACTTGCAAAATAGAATATATATACTTAATTTTCTTATGGGGGGTTTGCCTTGGTCAAACCCCTAGTTTGGGAGATAAACCTTGATAGAAACAATGAAAATTGGATGCAAATGTGAACATTAACCCTAACCTTGAGTGTGTCTAAGATTAGGAAATAAAAAATGCAATGCAACCCTATTCTAATGTGTAAGAATGAGGTGCATGAATGAAGCTTGAATGTAATGAGTCACATTGAGAGATGTCAAATCACTCTAATAAGTCATGATGATGTATGCACCTTCCTTAGGCTGAAATTAGAGTGATAATGGATGATGGAATCACTAAGGAAACAAGTCATTAGGCTTGGATTGATGGCTAGTTGCATCTCCCCAACCTGGAATCCATCATGATTCAACATAGACAACCATAATCAACCCTTGAAAATGATAGATATTGAATGAAAGTGAGCTTGAAGAACTACGAAAACACTTTAATGCTGATCCAAGACCTCAAATCTACTTGCTTTTGAAAGTTGAATACTCTTGTGAAAAAATGCTTGAAGACCCTTAAATGCTTGGATCTTGAAATTGCTCTAAAAATTCTTGCTTAGATGAAATAATGACTTATAAGCTTGCTTATATATGCATTAACACCAAATTTACCATTATTCAGATCTCAAAAGCTGACATCAACCAAAAATTTCAATTAAAAAGTTGAATTTCCTGCTCAAACCCTAAAAATCCCAAAATGGGACTCATACGCCACCTCTGGCATATAGTTATCACCTAGGGGGACTCACATGTCCAAGGTAGCGGATGAGTCCCACCTTAGATTTTTGGGGTGAGTTAAATTTTTTTATGCTTTTGTGGATTTTTTCAAGGATTTCATTGAAATAAGCCTCGAGATCTAAAATAAAGGGTCTTAGGGGCCTATTAATGTTGACTTAAAGGGGTATTTAATGCAAGGGTGCTAAAATAGGTCCAAATTAAGTGTGAAATTACACTACTTTCAAGGGTGTATAATTTTCTACACTACATTTAGCCCCCACTTTAGCACTCATATGACTCTACATGCATATGTAAGCTAAAGGAATCCAAACAATAAACTCTATTTTATAAAAGGATAATCATATAAGTTCATTCACAACATGGGAGAATGAAGCCCCCACTATAGATATCTGCAAAACCATAATGTTAGGAAGTGCATCTTGCAACACAAATTCATTAGTTGTCCAAAATTCCTCTTATCTAACTTATAGATATCAAATTCAAGAGGGTGTTAGATGCTTGTGCCCCTTGATTCTGCCTTCTTTTATGGAGGTGGAATCGGAAGTAATCTAACCATGCAGAATAGGAGTAAGTGGTAATATTTAGGGGAGATATTTCCAAGTACATAATCACATTATATGATACATGTATGAGCCAGGGATAGGTGTAATCACATGATTCCAATGAAATGGTGTAAAAAATGGAGCTCTCTAGCTCCCATTATGTTAATTTGAATGAAATGAACTTTTTAACCTAGTAAAACCCTAATTTTATATATAAGGGTTAAAAGTGGCTCAACCTAATGGCTTTTATATTTTTAACTTCTCATAGCTTGAATTTGGTGAAGTGACCCGATGATGCCAAGCCAGAGAGTATGAGCCTCAGACTAAATATATAGGAGGGAGAGTAGCTGGCTTCGATATCAATTGAGTTGAGATTTTTCTACCTTAGCTTTGTCCTTATGCATTTATTTTATGTTTTTACATATTGCTAGATAGATTTAGGACCTTGGAAAAAAATTTCACAATGTGTCCCTCTTTTTTGCAATGTGTCCCCTTTTTTCGCAAAGTGTCCCTTTTTGTCGGGAAGTGTCCCACTTTTTCACAAAGTGTCTCATTTCTTCGCGAAGCATCCAAAGGGGGAACTAAAGTGTCGAGGACCCTTAGAAAAGTACAATAGAACAAATTTAGTACACTTTTTTTATTGTTGATGTATAGATTTAAGATTGTAGAATGCTTATAGTACAATTTTTCTTTATGTTAAATTCCACCCCCATCATGACAGCGTCTTGGCGACCGACAATTATGTCACCTTCGACAGTTAGTCCCAAATTTATCAGAGGAGACACATGTATTAAAAATTACTATATTTTATTGGGTGTACCTCATGCCCCCATGAGGTACCATGATGCTATGTTGATGGAATTGGCATAGAGGTGGAATGCAAATATATGCACTTTTCATCTCCTGATAGGCAAGATGACGATCACCTTAGAGGATGTCCATCACATTCTCTGAGTTCCAATTCAAGGTGAGATAGTTTTTTTTCTAGAGGATTGATCATTTTGCAAGATGAAATACAATATACAATACTATCTTGGAGGTCTGATTCTAGATGATATTGTGGGGTTGCCGATTGAGCTATCATTGCTACTTTACTCTTGAGAACCACTTGTAGCATAGATTATGATGTTTACTGTGGCACTAGTACTCATCCCTGGTGGTTAGGGAGCACATATAAAGGGAAGAATAGTTCATATGATACAATGGATGGTAGAGAAGAGGACCATATATGCTTGGGGGCACAACATCCTTGCACACTTGTACTATGATCTAGGGTGTTTTGCATACCACAAGGTTGACAGTATGGTGCATTGTACACTATTGTAGGTGTGGTGCTTGTAGCATATCACATGCACTAGGATGATAGGGTTTCCATGTACATCAACCCTAGGGTACCCTCACGCATTCAGTTACCCTCTGAGGTGGTTATGGCAGTACAAGGATTTTCATTTTTGGAGAGTCAAATTTGACCAATTGGATGAGGAGATCATATGGATATCATATTGCTTATACCATAGTTGTTGGATGAGACTCGTCAACTGAGGAGACTACAGATAATTTTTTTTTGATTGGTAGACATGATTATGTAGTACAACCATTCTACTACAATCATGTCATGCGATAGTTTGGATAGGTATAGGTACCACCCATAGCATGACCCTTCTTCAAGAGATCAGTATGGAGTGCTCAGAGGCCTAAAGACACTAGATGAATCATTGTTGATGATGTTTTCTACAATGACTCTAATTATGATGATCATGATATGCCCCCGGTCTCCAATGTTGATGACGTTGGTACCATAGATGCATACAAGAAGTGGTGGGAAGAAGCACAACTAGCTCTTGTATTCTCGATGGATGAGATGATAGGTGATGTAGGGCCACTCCTAGATCAAAGAGATGAGGAGGATAGAGATGAGGAGATAGAGGTCAGGGCTGCAAACTTATTCACAGATGTGATAGATGAGGACTATGATGTGGCTACAGATCCTGATTATGATGGATAAGAGGAGGATGAGGCGAGGACAAGGATGATGATGGGGATGAGGAGGAGGGGGAGGAGTAGTTGATGAGTGAGGGTGATGATATAGTGGATGAGGATCCAGTTGGCCACAAGTGGAGAGAGCTAGCTCCCACTCATGTGACTAGATTATGGTCAGTAGCTACAACATGCAACAACACTTATAATAATGGAGAGGCTAAAACATCCTCTATGCCTCCTACATAGGGAAAGATTATCTTTACATAGCTAGTCGGAGATCTAGGTGATGATATTTTATTTACTATTATGCTTTATATTTATGTTTGTGTTTTATGTTTTAATTATATTTTGATATGTATATCATGATATGTAATGATTATATTTATGATTTCTATCTTGTAGGAGTTGTGAGAGACCTCAAATGATCTCTATCACTAGGTTTTTGTCAAGATAGTACCTCCATCAATCTATGAGGATTTTGTTGATACCGACTATGTTCCCCCACCCATTTTGGAGCAGGATCTAAAGCTATTTGAGTTGTACGTCAAACTGCAGGTGGAATATGATAGTTTTAGGAGGAACACCCACCAAGTTGAGGTTGCCTATGTGGAGGTTCAGTCATCTCGAGCCCTAACTTAGGTTGAGAGACTCCATTCAGAGTTATCCAAACTACAAGAAAAGAGAGATCGTCAGGAGGCTATTGGATGGGAACATGGTCTACAGTATGCCCTAGATGTACTTTTTCAGTTTGCAATCACAATCACATATCATCGTCTCTCAATGGACTTCCTCTAGATAGATGCAATCACTAGATCCTAAGGGAAGTCACAAACCACATTATAATTATATATATTGATGATATGTACTCAATATATATATATATATGATCATTTGATGTTTGGTTATTTATGTTTATGTGTTTAATGTTAAATGGAAATTTTATTGATTAAATAATCTTTGTAAGACTATTTAATAAATTTCTTTGTGATTTAACATGCTTTATGTGATCTAATTAAAACTTATTGTAGTTTCACTTAGATGCAACATTGTGATTAAGTATGTTATGCTAAATTAAATGCACCCATGATCTAATTATAGAACATTAAATGCATATAAGGATATAATCTAACACAACATACAATACTATATTGAATAGCATGAAATTTAAAGTAATCATCTAAAATTAAGTTAAATAATTACTTTAATATTCAAGACACATAAATAATTGGTTGTCAAGAATGAAGCAATGCGAGAACACATAGAATGTCATATACTAACTCTAACATCATTACTTTATAATTCACACTATTCAAGATGATTAGACATAATACCTTAGACATAATACCAATGCAAGTGCATGGAATTTATAGGTTCCTTAAGGGGTGTATCATCCATTTCTATTATTGTATATGCTCCAAACCCATAACTTTCATAAATTATATAAGGTCCTAAACAATTAGGACTGAATTTTCCTTTTTTAGTCAGGTCAAAATTGACATTATGTTGATTTTCAAATAACACCAAATCACCTTTGTTGAATGCACGAGGGATGAAATGATCGCTGTAACTATGCTAAAATTTTCTAGAATAGGCTTGGAGATGTTCAAGAGTGTTAATGCATTGTTCATCAAGCATCTCAAGCTAATGTGGTCTTTGTTCTCTATAAGTATTGTCATCAATAAGTCCTTGGAGAGAAATCCTTAATGAAGGAATCTCTAACTCTAAGGGAATTATGGCCTTAGTACCATAGACTAGGTTATATGGAGTAGTCCCAATAGATTTTCTTAGACCAGTATGGTAAGCCCATAATGCATATGTCAACTATGTGTGCCAATCCTTATTGTGTTATTTTATTATCTTCCTTAGGATTTGTTCAAGAGTATTATTAGTTGATTCGTCTTGACCATTATTCTTAAATGGTGTCCCATTGTTTGAAACAAATGTGGAAGGAAGTCCAAAGCGAGCAATAATGTGTTCCAATATGAAAAGACATATCACATTAGTAGTTGTGGAATGAAGGGGAATAGCTTCTACCCATTTTGTGAAATAATCTATTGTTGTTATTATAAAAGTGTGCCCAACTAAAGAAGGAGGTGAGATTTTTCCAATTCGATCCATTCCCCATATTGAGAATTTGGCCAAATAGGAATTAGGGACCGACACTTAGAAGAAAGAGCATGAATCAAATTGATATGTTCCTGACATTTGTGACATCTCTTAACATATTCGAAGCAATATTTTTCCATATTCCTCCAATAATATCCCATGCGGATGAGTTTTTAAACTAATGATCTTTCTCCAAAATGACCTCCACAAGCACTTGCATAATCTTCTTCAAGTGCTATGGAGATTTTAGATTCTTTAAGGCATTTAAGTAAGAGACCGTTAAAGGATCTTCAATATAACGCGTCAGCAAGAATTCTATACTTAGATGTGAGTTTGCGAAGATGATCTTGAGTATTCTTAGTCGTTGGCTTTGAAAAGGTACCTTCTTTTAAATAATTAAATATCAGTGTATACCATTCCCTAGAGCTTTCCATATTTGTTGATAATACTTCTTCAACTTTCAATTCAACTGATGGGTTCATAATTGTATGGACAATAAATGTGAAATCATTTGAAGGATCTTGAGGTGATATAAGAGAAGCTACACTTGCCATTACATTCACATGTTGATTATCCTTTTTTGGAATGTTATCAATGTTGAATGATTTAAAATTATCTAACAAATTCATTGTGAGATCCTTGTATTTTGATAATTTATTATTCTTTTCTTGATATGTCCCATTTATTTGCTTAATGACTAATTGCAAATCACCAAATATATTAATATTTTGAACTCCCAAAGCTAAAATAGTGTGTAAACCAATAATTAATGCTTCATATTTTGATGTGTTGGTGCATACAAATTTTAAGTGATAGAATAAGGGAATAGGCTTTCCTGTGGGCGAGACTATTATAACCCTGGCGTCAGAGCCTATTCTACACTTAGATCTATCAAAGTATAATTTTCATGTTTCGTTGTCTTTCTAAATAGCCAACACATTCCCATCAAGGAACATTTCTATATTAAGTATCTCCAGGGGTGAGGGAGCATCCGCTAAGTGGTCAGTTAAGGCTTTTCATTTAATTGCTTTTTGTGAAACAAACTTAAGGTCAAACTCTCTTAACAACATAACCAATTTAGCTAAGCATCCTGATAAATCTATTTTACTAAAAATATGTTTTAGAGGATCAAATTTTTTCATTACATGTATTTTAGAATTCAATAAGTAATTTCTCAACTTACTAGTAGCGAAGAAAAGATCCAAACATTGTTCCTTTATCATTGTATACCATTTTTTAAGTAATCAATCAAAGTGTGGCTAATGTAATAGATAGGGTGTTCTTTACCATTCTCATCTTGTTGAGCCAATAATGGTGCGAGAGCATGGGCTAATGCTGCAGTATAAAGTATGAAAGGTTTGTTTTGCATAGTGGGTTGTAAAATAGTTGGAGTGGCAAGATAATCCTTCAAACCCTCAAAAGCCTATTTACAATCCTCATTCCAATCAAAGTGCACATCTCTCTTAAGGAGTTGTGTAGTCGGTAATGTTTGATCCACTAAGGATGCTACAAAATGATGGATAGCTTGAATTCTTCCTTGTAAGGTACACAATTGAGAGATATTTATAGGAGGTGGCATGTTACCTATAACATCAATTTTCTTTGTGTCCACCTTGATTCCTTTGTCAGATATGATGAAACCTAAAAGTTTTCCACTATCTACACTAAAGACACTTTTTTGGATTTAGTCTCATATTGTATTTTCACATTCGTTCAAAGATCTTCTAAAGGATATTCACATTATCTTGTCTATTTGAAGGTTGGCTAGAATATCATCAACATAGTCTTCCAAAATCTTATGTATGTAATCATGAAATATTACCGTCATAGCTCGATATGTTGTTTTATATATTTTAATCCTAAAGTGCATCATGATCCAACAAAATGTTCCTCAAAATGTAGCTTGTGTAAATGATGTTTCATATTGATATTGAGGGGTTTTCGATAAAGATCCGATTCTACCTGAAAACCATCCATGAATGACAAAAACATGTCCCAGAATCTAATCTTACTATCATGTCAATATTAGGAAGGGGAAAGTAATCTTTTGAAGATATTTTATTCAAATAAAAAAAAATCGTACACATCCTAATACGATTATCGAGTTTTTCAACTATGAAAAATGTTTGATATCCAAGGAGAATAATCTATAGGTCTTATGAAACTAGCCTTAAGGAGTTTTTCAGTTTCTCCCTTAACTAGCAAGGCTATCTTAGGATTCATCTTTCATATCTTTTGTCTAATCGGTTTAGCATTTTCGCCGAGGGGACTATGCAAGTTGTGTGTCACTATCTTAGTGATTGATTCCTAGTAGTTGTGTGGTCTCACAACACTCCCAAAGACTAAAAAGGCTTGGGGACCTAAGTGAAATATAACTTCTATGGCAAGAGCTAACGAATTGGAAGATTACCAGAAGTAAAAATAAAAGAGAAGTCTTTGGTTTGAAAGAAAGTACTTCATATGGTAAGTGTTTCAGGCGATCTAAAATTCGCACCGTAAACAAAGATAAGGGAAAAAGGTAATGTAAGGTTCAAGTGAATGGCTCCAGTCCAGTAAGTTGGAGTCTGGTAAGTTAGAGTCCGATAAGTTGGAGTTCCAATATAAACGAGGTCTGGGAAAATAAGTGGGTAAAGCTAAATACCAGGTACCAAGTTGAAACGTGAAGTGAAATACTATTTTTTATTTATTTTGTACAATGGTCCTGGTGATCCGGTATATATGCAAGGATTTATGATATATATTTTTTTAGAAGTGATTTTTCTAAATTTTGTACTAACATTTGAATAATGGTTTTATTTATATGAGATATGGTGGTATATTTGTTTAAAAAGGGATTTAATATTTAGAATTTTGTGATTGTAGGAGATATCAATTGTGATATAAAGCTTGGGTATGGACAGTCAGGTAAACTTGAGTCATGGTTGGAATAAAATTCAGTCTGGTTTTATCACTCTGGGATGTGATAATGCAAATGACTTTGAGTCCACTAGAGTACCAGAGATCCTAGTATTTCATATGTGGTGGAAACAAATGCTAATCTTCGGGAGAGCCCATTCCCGAGAGTGATGGAACTAGTTAAAAATGAGGTGTAGGGAGAAAATAATTTTTCTTATCATTTTGAATGTATGGGAGGCCCCTACATATTATTCTGATTCAAGTTTCTTTCCTAGCGAAGATTCTAGATGAAAAAGTAGAACAGGAAGAGCTTCAATGAGTAATTGGAGTTGACTTCCATTGACTTCAATTACAATTCTCCTATTGGTCCAAATATTCAACGTACCTTGATGAGATTGGTCCTTTAGATTCCCTCTCATGTAGATGTCTTATCCTATTTGAGCCTTGTGTTCTATAAAAGGACAGAGGATGCTTAATTTTATTTTAAGTTTGGAATTTGTGGATGTTAGAGGAGCAAAATCTTCTTTTAAGTTTTTTTTGTTTTATTTTCTGAACCATTCCAGCATAAATCTTTGTATGCACATAGACATTAATTGGGATCAGAGCTTTATGGATAGCTACCTATCTAAGTATCTTTTGTAGTTGGTTTAGTATGTTCGGTTAAACAAGATTGTATGCTACGTCGTTTAAGGGTGCATATAGAACCTATTCGGTGTCCATCAACAAAACTCCCTCTTTAAAAGCTTGCACCATTTTATACATAGCTATGAAGCAATATGGTGAAATATAAAGCGGGTTGCTCTATTTCGATTAATTCTTTGGGACATCCATGTAGAATAACTGGGATAAACTTTTATTTTTCAGTATTTTTTATGCTTTACTTTAGATTAGATGTTTAATATTTTTGAAAATGTTCAAAAAAATAAAAATTGAATGGAAATAGTTTTATTGAAAATCTTTTATTTTCCATTAAATTTCCGAATGCTTAATGCTAAATCTACTTAAGTGATAGCAAGGAAATGGGTATGTGCAGGATCATGATGGGTATGTGGCTAATGACTTTTTTTTTACCTAAAATTGTTGAAATATGAGCCTTTTAAGGAGAGTTCTCTTCCACTTCCAACAAAATTATGCCTTACTTGAATTTCTATTGTTAATTATTATTCATTTCTATTTGGAATTATGACTAAAGTCCTGATTAATAGGCCGATTGAAAAATGCCTGGTGCTCAAATGCACATTTCAATCCAGTATGCATCATATTCATGCTTCAAGATAATGGCAGGATTAATAAAGGAGTACTGAATTTCATAGTTTTGACAGCAGGGTGGTCGACATACGGAAGTTTTTATATTTTTAAAAGCTGTAATAAAGATTCACAATTATTATTTTCGGGAAAATTACAAAATACATGCATCATATCAGGGTCGAAGTCTCATTTGTCTGCTAAAATCTCATAAAAATATTATCAGGCTTTATTGCAGCCAGCGACAACAATTACTATTTTTTCCCTGAAATTTACAAGTACCACGCATTGAATTTCAGACTCTCACCAATAGATTTTATTTTTAATAAACCTAGTAGAAGCTCAGGAAACTGTATCTAATTTCTTACAAATTCCCATTCCTGGCTTGAAATAATATAGATAACTTATTCAAATTTTTATGTCAAGTTGCCTAACTCTGATTTTTTTGAATTTTTTGCCACTTAAGGGCCTATTTTTTCCATGATGATCCTGCACATACCAAAATTAGTGATGATTTTTTGAAATCTAATGTTAAATTTATTACTTTCATGAACTCCAAGTTTATCCTTTCAAATTGGAGAGTTGATCTAAAATCTTCAAAGAAATGATACAAAAATGTATATATGTATGTATATGTGTCCATGTGGAATGCCCCTTAAAGGAAAATAACAACAATTGTCACATGATTACTAGAGAGTGACCCTAGTGCAACCATGACCTTCTTATCAAAGACTTGGGATTAAACAAAAGTCAATATTTTCTTTGTAAATGCAAAATTCTCTCTTAGGTTGTCTTTGTTTCATATCTTTCAGTAAGGATAGGCTCTTCGTGGTCTTGTCTATGGAGATTTTATTCAATCTATTTACTGTGAGTAAAACCATCATCAACACCTAGAATATTCAAATAATTCCAAGTAGAAATCTCAAGAAATTCAGGGAGTAAAATTGTGTGATCTTCTTGTTCTTCATCATCAAGGAAGTTTTCTATATTAATTACTTTCTCCTTATCATTGATGTCCATTGGTATGTCAATTGTATCCCCTAGAGGAAGTGCACTTGGTTTTGGAAATTACAGTTGTATTCTTCTTTACTCATTTCCATCTCACCACTTTCCTTTTTTCCATCGTTTTATTTGGTGCTAATCATAACACATGTAACCGATTTCTTTTGAAGAGTAGTAGATGGTTTATCATAAACTATGAGCATTCATTTCAAGGCTTCATCATATTTGAAGTATTCCCATGATGGTTCACAAGTCATATCAAGCAGTTCAAGATACTTCAAGGTTAGATTGATTTTAGGTTTATACGTAATGGTGTTGATATTTAATGAAGGTATTTTGTTTGCTTGCATTATCTGAGAAGGAAAATATCCCAAACCAGTTTTTGTTTCTTGTGTTTTAGGTTCCATAGGAACACAAATGCCTTGTTCTTTCTTTCCACATCCTTTTCCATTATAACCCAATTTTTTCATAAGTTCATAACCTCTCCAATAAAGTATTTCCATTTCTTTCAATTTTGGTGGTTTCTGGTAATCTATCTTATCAAAATTAGTTGCATAACTTGTGTCATTTTCAAGGGTAGATGAGGTAGATGCTTGTGAGTTTTCTTCTGAATTCTATATTGACATTATTATTGGTTAATATCATAAGGTTTCCACAGTCCATGATCATTTAGTTCTCATATTTCTAGTTTCTAACTGTGTGTAATCTTTTTTGCATCAAAGTTTCAGATCATACTCCATGATCCATCATTAGGATGCTAAACAAAGAGAGTAAGAAAGTGAAAAAATAGAAGCATATTGGAAAGTTAAATAGGTGAGGGGTAAGAAAGAGATAGGAAAACACCCACCCAATGAGACACATCTAAAAATAAAA
>VDFB02063757.1:0-22537 GCA_007258455.2 Sequoia sempervirens | reverse complement strand
AACCAAGTTAGAATCCCCACAAAATCATAAAGGATAAAAAACTTCATATGCTGACAACAACAAAAGTAAATAGTAAACAATAACACTCCCCGAACTACATTCACAAGCATAAACTTGAAATATGAACTTTCAAAAAAACATTCAAAAGAGCACAATAAAAGCACATACCTCAAGACCTAATTCTAAAGCTTTCTTTGCAAAAACTGCAGATCCAAGCATCATATTTGATTTCGATTTATGATGGAAAATAAAAGAAAAAAATTATTCTCACCTTAAATCCAACCTTGTTGTCCAGGCATGCATACCAATCTGCCTTCATTTCCTTCAAAGGAACCCGATCATGTGGTCTGCAACAAAATACCACTAAAATATGATATTTAACCAACTCAAGTTACTGCCAATTCTTTAAATACAGCATTCAAATATGACATTTGAACAAATTTTTCACTTTCTAAAAATGAATAGATACCAAATAAATGAAATTTTCCCGTAAACCATAAATACAACTAAAATACACTCACCGTTTAGGACCTGAGATACAAGGTTTGACAGATGGGAGATCCAACTCAAGGTAGGATGAATAAACTCTCACTATTTATCGTTGTAGTTACATAACTCGGTGTGTGCCAACAACAAATAGGAATCCATTAAAATTCAAATTAAATAGAGAAAAAAAAATCAGCCCCTACCTCATTATAGTCCACAAACATCCTATTTGCATGAAGATAAGCATCAATCATTTTTATCTGCAGTTGACAAGTAAGTAACATCAACAATTGACAAAAGGTATGTATTTCTATAGAAGTAGAAATTATAAGTACTCACTGTCTCATCACTACGACCGGTCAATTTCAAATTCTTCAGAGTAACATGATCTATAAGGAAGAATCCCATGGTTTCTCCATCGGCCTAACATTACTACATCGGGGGAACTCCCCTTGTAGCTCCACTGATAGACCGATGAATACATCTAACCTTCTCTCTTGAAGGGACTCCCAAACAATATGGGAAAATATTTACCAATGTTTTTAACAATCTTCGGTACATAAGATGTTGATGTAATATATGAGAACATTTGATTAGAAGATTTTAAAATAGCCGATCCTTCAATCAAATTGAAGAAACCTATAGGCTGCACATGCACTTTCACCTAAAAATCATGCATAAAAGGATCCCAAGCTCTTCCTTTTGATAGCATCAAAATCAAAGGATTCCTACAATGTGCACAAGAATATTATTGTCTGACATATCAGCCCTGGGCAATTGTGAAATGATGGAAAAAAAATGTTGTGGAGGAGAGGTCATAAGGAATTTTGATTTTCCAAAATGAATTTCTCTTCCAAATGATGTTCCAAATAAGCTTTTCTTCCTATGATGAAGTTGCAAACACAGGTAAATGGAGAAACCTTACAACCTACTATGAGTCACATTGCTTTCAAGCATTACAAAAAATAGATAAGTTATAACCTATTAAGATGCAACGGAAAAGAGACAATGGTACAAAACTTGGAACATAACAATTTCCTTCCAAGTTAAAAGAAAAAAAATTAGACATAGTCATTTAAGATTTTTCAATCCAAGGAATGTAATACAAAAAAATATTGGAAAATGAATGCAACTTGGACAACCAAGAAAAAAATTCAATGAAAGCTTCATTCATTCAGTCAAAATGTACATATTTAACAATATGAAAATGACTATTTAGTTCATCTTCTAGATGATTGTTCAACTTCTAGTACAATTAGGATATATATAATATAAAATATTATCCTACTAGTTCTAGGATTATGTACACTATTGTTACATCCCCCCTTAATTCATAGGGGTAGTGGTATAATTACAATTTGTGTTATGCATTGGGCAACTTGTTTATGGTTCTTATTATTCTTGATACGAAGCTCCAATATTTTGCAAAAGGTTTTGCCTAAATGGTTCCTTTTTGTAATTTCTCGAGAACCAAGATATGGACTTGGTATTTAGACATGAGTTTATTTTCTTAAGTTGAGTCAAATTTCAATGATACTATATCCCATTTTGAGAGAATACCACACTCATTTGCTATGAAATTTTTCACTACTATTTTCCTTCAAGTGATGAAATTTGCATTAAAAAGTTGCTCAACTTCTATCTTAACTAGAGAACCCAAAATGGTGGTGGCCATGAGTAGTCCAAAAGTGTGCCAACTACATCGTGTAACCTGAAGACTAGATAACCCAAGGTAATTTCACCCATGAGTAACCACAAAGTGTATTGAAGCGTACATTGAATGATCTAACTTTCTATCAAGCTAAAAATGTGAAACATTTGTTGTCTACAATATCGACACATAAATTGCTCCTATGGTGTGAAAAAAATTGTCAAAAATGAAGGTAAATGAAGATTTTTCTCCATGCATAATAAAAAAAAAACCAACATGAAGTGTGCAATCTTAGGTGTTCAAGTGTTGAGTTGAACATTACTTGCTATGACACCACTACAATATATTGCAATGACAAATGATCAATCTAGAACATACTGTAAGTCTTACCTCTTCATTGAGAAGAAGGAGGCATAGTGATATTAATATAATATAAGGAATTTGATTAGATAATATAATATCCAATGTTGAATCAAAATTGACTGCAAATGCTAAACTTAGCCATAGTGAAACTCCTCTAAAGATGATGCAAGGAAAATAACTAATTTGTGGCAAAGATTCTTAACACTTTTTTCACCAGTAGAGAGAAAAGAACTATGTCATACACACCCCACCTACTGTGGTCAATGATTTTGTCTTGAATAAAGGAAGGTCTATGGAGACCCTTATATGATGAGAACCTTTCCTGTATGAACTCAAGGACCATTTTTTAAAGATGGATTTGAAACGACATGAAAGCTACTAATCCAACTCAAGTTAGAAATTGAGGGGTAATCAAAGACTTTTAAAGGTATGCATAAGCATTTTCTACACGTGTCTAAGGAAAAGGAAAGAACAATGTTGTAGAGACCAATAGAAATGTAACTAGAACTAAAATAATTATTCATCATCCTATCAAAGTATATAGTGGAAGATGATTCCAAGGTGTTAATAGGTCTATTAAATCAAACCAAGTCATAGCCATTGATTTTTAAAGGCTAGGATTGAGAGTCAATTAGTACTATTTTATGAAAATAATGTAAAGGTTTTATTAGTCAATCATACAAATAGATTTTCTACCTTGGTGGGTACCTCCTTGATAATAAAGAGGCTTTTCCAGCCTTGGTAAAGCATATAGTGTAGTTTGATTGGACACAAATTATAAATTGATCAACCAAGAGAGGAGACCAACTAAAAATTGAGCAAATGATAAATTTCCATGGCCAACATCAAGAATAATTAACAAACATGTAGCCTAATTATTCCCTTCATAGCTACTTGTGTGTTTTACCTTGGTTAAAGAACCAAGCCAAAATCAAAGGGAAATCAGTGCCTTCAGTAGTTGTGGTGTCTTGAAATGGGGAAAACCTCTAGTATGCATATCTTAGGTTTAAAAGAGAATATTTCATACTTGTTATCATGAGGCCACTGAGCAAAGTATTTCAGAAACTAAATCTAATTATCTTCCCAAAAAAGCATTTATAGGTAATTACTAATTTGTAAGTCTATTATGTTCTAGAACTCTAATAACAAGATCTAGGACAGACTATAAGTCTTAGTTGTCCATTGAAAAGAGAGAAGCACAATGATTTCCATATTATATAAATAATCTGATGTCAAAAGAAAGCCTTAAAGTTAAGTTGGCTGAAAAAGAAATTAATTCTAACCCTACATGAATTCAATGATGGAGATTAAAAAAGAGAAGTAGCTCAACAAATCAGAGAAGCAGTAGAAGATACCCAACCAAATAGCAAGGAATTGAAGACAAAGTTACAAGACACAATTATGTCATGCAAGTGGCCAATGTTTTTGTAGCATATATATAACAAAACATTGCAAGGTAGGGCATGTTAGTTGCTATAACTGCTCATAAGAAACCACAAAAAATCAACAACAATATATAGTTGATCATTAGGTGTGCATGGTTGACCTTCGTGCCTGTGTTGGCTATATTGAGGACACCCTAAACATTATTACTAAGATTCTAGTTAAATTTGTGGTACATGTGGATCATATATGAATATAGGCTAAGTATTTCTAGCAACACTGCTTTTTTAGTTGGATCCTAAAAATGTTGCAACTTATGTTCTTCTCTAAAACATCTATACGGGGTTCAAATAGTAAAGAGATTGATGAAAGATAGAGGAATTAAAAAGATACTTGGATGTTATAGTTGGATATGCTCTGGTAGAAATATATGCAAGATGTGGAATCATAGACAAAAATCCCGAATTTTTTGACATAATGCCTCAAAGAGATGTCATCTCATGGAATGAAATGATTGATTGCAGAATGTGCACAAAATGGATTTTGCAAGGAACCTCTAAAAATATTTGAATTAATGAAGCACTCTGGAACACATCCTAACATTGTAAGCTTTGCTTGGGTTCTAGGTGCATGCAGTCATGCAGGTTTAGTGGATGAGGGCTGCACATACTTCACGCGTCAGTAATCCTTATTGCATTACAATTTACATATATAGTTGATCATTAGGTGTGCATGGTTGATCAACCATTCATATTTTTACCTCTAAATCTATAAATCCATCATTCCTTCCAAAAATTCAAGGAGCATTCTAAAAAATTCTTTGATCCATTTATGAATATTTGAATCAAATCATTGTCATATTATCAAAGAGCTTGCACAACAGTTGAGCACCCACAAATCCATTCAGTTCACATTTTCTAGTGTACTTTCAACTTGTGCCAAAATGGGATCATTGGAAGAGGGTATTGCAATCCATCAAAGCATTAAGGAGAGAGGATATTTTTTAGATGTTGTAGTTGCAACAACCCTGGTAGACATGTATGTGAAATGTGGAAGCATAGAGAAGGCACGTGAATTGTTTGACAAAATGCCTCAAAGAATTGTTGTCTCATTGAATGCAATGGCTGCAGGATATGCATACAATGGATATGTTGAAAAGGTTTTAAAAAACTTCAAGGAAATGCAAATTATGGCAGGTGTCAAACCAGACTCTACAACCTTTTTCGGCATTCTCCCTGCCTGTGCCAAAATGGGAACTTTGGAACACGTTACGACAAATCGCCACACAAACGGTACAGAAATTACCCGAATATCGCAGCAGGTAAACCGGTGGGTATAATTTGCTAAGCCAATACGGTAGTTTTGATAGAATTCCTAAAGAGATGTCATCCTCCCATGGAATAAATTGATCGCGACCGATATGCAATTGCAAGAGATTTTTGAAAAGGATTTAGCCATTCTACAAAATGTAGTTGGCGCGCAAAGTCAAATTCCATTAACCTTGCTTAGCATCCTCCCCTCGGCCTCCAGGCCAAAATGGGAGCTTTGGAATAAAGTGTACGGACATCCATCAAAGCATAAAGGCTGATAGAGAAATTTTGCTTAGATGCTGTAGTGGCAAATGTTCCCTTGCGGCATTTTCATGTATGCAAATGCGTGGAAACCGAGGACGTTTACAAACCGAATGCCAAGTTACCAAATGACCACAAACACTTGTTTAAAAATTGAAATTTTGAAAAGGCTTTAGGAAACTTCTCAATCAAATGCACCTGGAAGGTGTAAATTCAGACTCCATTAACCTTTTCCAGATTTCCATACCCACTGCGGCTAAAACTTTGGGAGCCTTTGGAAACAGGTATGACAATTCCATCAGCCATAAAGGATAGAGGAAATTTATCGATATTGTAGCTAACCGCTTCTAGACATGTATGCTAAATGCAGTGGGATCAAGCAAACAAGGCACTTAAAGGTTCGGCTGTAAAATGCCCTAAAGAAATGTGGTCTCATGGACTGTAATAATTGTAGGATATACACAAATTAGATCTGTTGAAAAGGCTTTAGAAACTTTCAAGCAAATGCAATTTGCAGATTTAAAGCCAAACTCTACAACCTTTGCCAGCATCCTCTCTGCCTATTCCAAAATGGAAGCTTTGGAATAGGGTATGGGCATCCATCAAAGTATAATAAAAGGGGGATTTTCGTCTAATATTATAGTTGGAAATGCTTTATTGGATATGTATGCAAAATGTGGAAGCCATAGAGAAAGCATGTGAAGTTTTGGATTGTATCGCCTCGGGCAGATGTCATCTCTTTGGACTCATTAAATTATTGTTGATATGCAATTTCAAAAATAGGATTTGTTTGAAACACTTTGAAACCTTCCGCCAAAATCCAAATCAAGCATAAACCAAAATTCCACAACCTTTGCCAAAAGATTCCTTTGCATGTGCCTAAAATGGGGCTTTGGAACACCAGAGGTATGAACATCCATCAAAGCATAAATATTAGAGGAATTTCGGTTCGTGATGTAGTTGCAACCGCCCTCTAGTAGACATGTATGCAAAACGCAGCTATTAGACAATTAAGGTGAACTACCCGACAGCAAATCCAAAAAGAGATGCCATCTCATGGAATATTTATGATGATCGCAAGGCGACAAACTGGGATCGCATATTGAAAACAAGCGAAACTTTCAAGAAAATGCAATTAGCATGTGTGAAGCCAAATTCCACAACCTATGCCAACACCCTCCCTGCCTGTGCCAAAATGGGAGCTTTGGAGTAGGGTATGAACATCCATTAGAGCATAATGGATGGGGGATTTTTGTTAGATATTATGGTTGAAAATGCTCTGTTAGACATGCATGCAAAATGTGGAAACATATTAATGCCACGAAACCATTTGATGGAAATGCCCCTGTTATATGCCATCCCACGAAACGCGCATTAATTGCGGTGATATGCAATAAAATGGATTCTTCTTTACAGATGCTCTCTAAAGCATTTGAATTAATGGTAGCACTCTAAACATGATCCTAATATCGTTTTGTTTCAGGATTCGGTGCATGCAGCCATAGAGGCCTGAAAGTAATTTGATGATTTGCATATCGCGAATCATACATTATGAGTAAGCAATATTGGTATCGGCACCCAGTTGATCATTATGTGCATGGTCGGACCCTTCCCAGTCCGTTATGTCACCATCACGGAGCAGGATTAATTTTAAACTATATCATTAAATACGCCAACATAAAACCGCAAGGCTCAAAGTGACGTTATACTTCGCCTCGCAGGCCGCTTGTCACAGGCTTGCATACCTATGCTCACTAATCGCTTCTTAATCTCGGATCCTAAAATAAGTCAGCCACCATGTCCTTCAAACATCCACAAAAGGGTGAGAAAGGGGTAGTTCAAATCCATATGAGGATTTCGATGAAAGATAGAGGGAATTAAAAAGATACCTGGATTTAGTTGGGCCAAAGGCCATAAAATGGTACTTATGTTTTGTGTTGGAGACATATCACATCCATAGACACAGGGGATGGATGCAATGTTGGAGAAATAGGCTTGGGGGATGAACACATAAGGGAATTTTCCAGATTCAACACATTTACTTATTGATGTGGAAGAGAAGGAAAAATCATTATTTCTCTGCCCCCATATTGAAAATTGGCAGTTGCAATTAGTTTGTTAAACACACCCCTGGAACAAGTATTGGGTGTTGATTGTCATAATGCAACAAAATTTGTCTCCATGTTTTTTGGAAGAGAAACTATAGTGATAGATGCAATAAACATGGACAGCAATTTCGTAGAGATTATTGGTGATGCTAAATGAAGCAATCTGAAAATTAATCTTGTACTACATGAAGGGACAAGGTTTTATTTTCAGTTTATAAAAGGTTTTATTTGTTTTTTTTATTTTTTACTTTTTATTTGACAAGCTAGACCATGTTGTTGGTGATTGTTTATATACAATGTTGAGATATTTTTCAAAGACCCTTTTTCTGATAAGATGGACATTTCATTGAATTATTTTCAGGTAATATGCATGAATATGAAATGAGAAGTTGGAGAAGGAGGTGGAGAATTGGAAAAAAAACAAAAAAAAAATGGTAGGTCTCACAATTTTCCCTAGTCATTTTGTACATTTCTTTTGTTTGGATAAGTTGTATTATCATTTGCCTATGTTAGTTTGATTGTTTGAAATTAAAGTATACATCCCAAATTAAATATGTAGATTTTGTCTCATTTATGGTTATATATTTTTAATGTTGCTTCACATGCCTTTGCTTAATGAGATGGTTGATAGATTTGTAAGTTCACAAATACTTTTCAATGTAATTGGATTTCACTCTATTTGGTTTTACTTAGAAATGAGCTATTATAATTTATCTATGAAGAAGTTAAAAAAGATACAATTATATTTGTGTTATAAATGGAAAATATGCATGGCACTTGAAAAACATAGAATGAGGATTGTAGATTGATGTTGGAAAGAAGAGAATATTTGTTTTACATGTAAAAATAAAATCATAATTGATATTGTATTGTAATTTGTAATTTTTAATTATTTTCATTACAAAATTATGCATGATGATATTTATAAATTGATACCAATGAGATGAGGGTTTGAATCCAGGGCTAATAAAGCGTAAACACAATAAGGTGGCAGATTTCACCGCAAATTAGGGTATACCTTGTTAGCAAAAATAGAGGTTTTAAAAAACTCCTCTACCTGCCCCTTTGGAAGAGACATCCTAGGCCTTATTGTTAAGGCTTTGTTAATTTTGAATGGAAAATAATCAAGTAAAAAGCATAATGTTGAGCGTGACTGGACAATTTTTATGAGAACTTGCCCTCTTTTTATGAACTAGAAATGGCAGTATTTGAAGTTGCTCTTGGTATTTAGTTATGAGCACTTAGAGTTCATGTTGGTATTGGAGCTTGTGGAGGATCTAGAGTTTGCTTTTATGTCCTAAGTTTTTGGCTAGCCTGATTTCATTGGCTAAGGATAATTGCATCCTCATGTTAGGTACTTGGCCCAACTTTTGGCTAGCCTGATTTCATTGGCTCAACAATTCTTGCATCCTTGTGTTTGGTTCTTGGTCCATGAGACCGTGCATTATTTACTTTGTTGGTATTATATTTTCTTTGAAAAGGAGAAAATAATTAACATTAAGAGAGTTGAGTGAGTGAGCAGCTACAACTTTTTCTCATGGTACTTACAATTGATGGATGATGAAGCTAAAATTGTTCCAAAGAAAAAGGTATTTTGCTTGGATAAGAGTTGGTTGCTAGTTTATTGGATGAATATATCATGCCAATCTCTGTGATAAGTTTTGTTTCCTAGAGTTCATTGGGAAACCTCTGAGTAAATGAAGGTTACAGTAGGTCCCCTTAGTTCTAGGAATAACTAACAAAAACTACTTGAAAGCACCCTAATATATCATTAGACACCTTGAGATGCATATAAAATAGTAACACAATGATTAAAAAAAATGAAATTCAATGGCCAAAGGCATAAAGAACACAAGCATTTAAAACAAGTTGAATGTATTTCATAAAGAATGCCAAATAAAAGAAGTTCAAATGTATTCTCAAATCAAGTTGCTACTTATAATTCCATATTAGAGTTTGCACTTCAAATTTTGAACACCCCATTTTTTCCTACTCATATGATAAGAATTGCACCTGTTTTCCACATAGAGCCTGAGAATATTGTGCTCCTTCATCATGTGCTTCCTTCAATGTTGAAATTTTTTTATGCTAACTACCAGAAAAACACAATCATGTCATATAATTGTAAGTTTGTAACAATGCCATGAAGAATGATCAACACTTCTCACACTAACCATCTAATAAATAACATTGCATGTGTTTTCAAGTTCTAATTATTTGGATCATGTACACACACAACAAAGATGTCATTCTCACTCCCGATTGCTTCTATTGGGAAATTTTATTTTGCCAAATTCTAGTCACCAATAGTTGTAACTATTGGAGAAGATAACATCTGCAAGGAAAGTTTCTACTTCATGCTCAATTGTTTTAAAACATTTGGTTCACTACAACCTCATATTTTTCATAGAAAAATAATATGTCTTTTATTCTTATTTTTCATCCTTAACTCTTGATGTGTATCATTAGAATAGTCTTGAGACTCGAAAATCCTGGATGAGTAATCACAGATCTGCATATGAGCCAGGCTGAGTGAGTCTAAAAACTTGGCCAAGTCTAATAGTCAATAATCACAAGTCTCAGCAGTCAAACTCAGCCAAGTCTGTGAAAAGAATAGAAAATCAACTTGAGATTTTCAAAAGAAAAACTATTAAAAATATTTTTTGTACATTATTTTTTTGAATTGCTGATTTACCGCATTTTTCTACCTAGTCTAAATTAAAAAACAACATTCTGACTTTTCACCGAGTTTAAGTCTAAACATTATGATCATTATTGATGCTCAGCATATCTTTCGTGCCACAAATGGCATGTACAAGTAACTGCACAATGTTTCATCCTTGCTAATCTTCCAACATAGTTAGAATTGCACTAAAAATTTAAGCTATGAATTTCAATCAATAAATTTTCTATATTAGTTACCAAAAGCAAGTGAACTAACATCAACAAGGAAAAAAACAAAGTGAGCATCTCAACTAAAGTGAGTCAAAACAGAACAAGAGCAGAAATTTTTTTGGACAACTCCAAAACATAAATCCCTAGCAACAAATGCAATGCCTAGAAGACCAAAGTATACAACACAAAAGATATTCCTTAAAGGGTACATCTAAGATTTTCAAACACCTCCTCAATGGGTAGATTTTCCTGCATTAAAACCCAATACAAAACTTAGAATTTGAAAAAAAATTCAAGCGCTTAGCGGAAATCTTTTCCTGCATTGAAACTCAACAAAAAATCTTAGCATTTATAAACACTTAACCCCTAAATCAAAATTTTTAAAACCTTATAAATTGTCCTCCAAACAATATATTAACAATTAGTATATAACATGTTACAAGGGAGTCAAATCTACAAAACTATTGAAATAAACTTGCCAGTATTGTTTACAAAAGCATTGAAATAAATATGCCAATATGTGATTTTCACTAGCAGTCTTCATTTCAATTTGCAATAGAATTGAAACAGGAAGGTGTTATATCAAACAAGGGTTGTCGAAGACCCCCATCCTATTGTTAATCTTGTTAAGAAAAGACAAGACTATTGGGATTTATTGTTTACAAGCTAGGTGATTTCTCCTATTATTAGGTGTACACTGTAATCCTAAAATCAGCAGAATAGCCCTAGCTTTTGTAAGAGATGTTTACCTTTATAGAGAATCTTCTTTTCAGCTTACATTTAAATTCATTCATCGTTATAACTCTTAAGCCTTAACAACTCAAAATCAAGGGTTAGCCTTTGAGCCTTAAGCCTTACCAACTCAAAATCAATATTAGTCAAATCATTATTTAGTGATATGAAACAAGCTTAACCTAGGTATTTCTTATGAATTCCTCTGGTACCAATACAGATTTTTCTAGTGGGTGTTCCTTTTGATAAAATAAATCGCTAGTGGATATTCATCCTGATAAAAGTTTGAAACATGCTACAGAACAATTTAAAGCACGACCAAATTTTGTGGAATATGCTTTACCTATGATACGAAGAAAGCACATGCCATAAATGGAAAAGAATTAATAGTTATGATATAAGGATTTCTTGGTATTTTTTTCTAATTATCAACCCTAAATCAACAAGAAATCGGACGAACTGGGGAAAATATGGCATACCAGTGGAAAACCCTAACAAGATGGAGAAATCAAGGTCGTCGCAGAAGATTTCTAGTTTCTCACTCAGGGCCTCTTTCATCGACATCTTAAAGAAGAACAAATTAAAAAGAAATGAATCAACCATGCCTAACATACCCAAAATAATTTGAAACATCCTCTTTTGTGAATGTGTTCTCAGCAAGAAAAGTCATGTAAATTTGATAGGATGCAGGATTGATTATGCCCAAATCCTCTCATTCACTATTACTAAAACCACTTTTGTATGTTGTAAATATGTAGGAATCCTCTGTTAATATCATTGCATGTTGTACCTGTGAGGCCTATCAATGAGTCTAATGGTATTTTTTAACTGAGCTAATAGATTTTTCAAACTGTATCCAGTCTTACCGTGCCTCTGAATCTCAGTCAAGTATCCCTCAGCTTGCATATTTTAACCAAATATTTTGTAGTACAACTGAGGCAGAGAAGCAATTGAAACAAGGGCCCTCATTCCTCTTAAAAGATCTTGCATTTCCATGTCTAATTTCTCCAACGATATGTTTTCAATCATGGGATTCTATAGATTGTGTGAAAAATGACAGTTGGATCCATGCTTACAGTAACCACGAGCAAAATACAGGGAGGACATCTGTGTACATTATTTGCTCCCACATTATGTTCACATGATGCTTGTCTACCATTTCCAACTACAATTCCAGAGCACCAAAATGATTTCAAGCAATATTTTATGCAGGAAAATGCAAGTCTAATGAAGGAGCCTAGAAAATGAATGAGAGAGGGAAATAAAAAAATTATTTTAGATAATTTTTGTGTGTTTTTGATAATTTTTGTTTTCTTTTTCTTTTCTTTGTAGTTTATAATTCTATGCCCTCCTTATTGTTGCTTCTTTTTTTATTTATTTTATTATCTTGTTCCTTGGTTTCAATTGTTTTATTTTGTGGTTTTATTTGTTTTAACCTTTTTCTTTGTCCCTTGTTTTTTAGTTCCTATTATTTTTGGTTTTATCAATTTTAGTTTTCTTCTCTTCTGTATCATTGCTTTACCCTGTTAATTATAATTCTTTTAATTATTTTCTCTTCTCTATTTCATTATTTATTTTATTACACTCTTCTAATAATTTGTTGCCTTCCTTTTCATTTAAGATTAATTTATGCCTTCCTTTTCATTCATAATTTATGACTTATTTCTTATTGTATTGCTTTTATTTGTTATAATTTATGTCTTAATTTCTTTTTTAGTATTATTTATTAGTTAGTCTTTTCTTGTCTTGGATGTTTTTATTTGTTTCCTTCATGTTTTAAATCTTAATTTTTTCTTTCACTTCTATTTATAATTTATGTTTCCTATTAGGTTGCTCTTAATTTTGTGTTTTTCACTTGTTGATTTTATTATTTTTATGTTCCTTTTCTTTATTTATATTTTTCATTTGTCTCATTGTTTCTCCTTTTAATTCTTTTTGTTCTCTTTGATATCTATTCTTATCTTAGTGTTCTCTTTTGGCCTTCTTTTTTCCCTCTCATTTTTGGTTTTCTTCCTTTTGTTATTTGATCCTTTCTTTAATTTAAGGGTTCTTATGTCCGTTTGTTTAATTATTTAAGTGTTTTTTCTAGGTTTTCTCATTAAAATTCTTCTTTACATTTCTCTAATTATTTTTCTCCTCCCTTTGTCTTTTTCATCCCTTTGGAGTGTGTGTCTCACATCCTTCCCTCACCACCCTCTCCCCTATTTCTATCCAATTCTACTATCTAATTTTCATTTCTCTCTCTATCTGCAAATCATCCTGATGATGGATCATGGAGTATGATCCAAAACGTTGATGAGGAAAAATTTCCACACAGTATTATCCAGATTTCTTGATTACTAATAAAATATATATTTAAGACAAAATTAATATTTTATCTTAAATCCCTCTTGTATGTAGTATTGAGTCTTTCTTAAGCCGATTTTCTGCTCTACAAACCAAGGGAAAACCTTAAATCGTGGGAACTGAAACACCAAATTGTTGATTAAACTTCCAAACTTCCCTACAATGTGCAATCACAATGTTTTACACCAAAAATCAACTGCCTAAAATTCCCTCCAAGTGAACACATAACCCGACCAAGGCACCAAAAATACATATTGCTAAAATGCACCAAAAAAAACTATTGTGTGGAAGGCATGCGAAAATTAATCTTCATTTTTAGGGGAAAAAAATTCATCTACTTCACTAGTCATTTAATAGGTTTAAAAATTTATGATGCTCTAAATTATTGTGGAGTTCAAACTTTATAGTATAATATCGGCAAATGATCAAATACACAAATTATAGATTAGTATTTTGAGTTTTCAGCATTATTAAGATGGTCGAAAGTATATCGCTAGGCGGCGAGGAAGCATTCCAATCTTCATTTTAGGGAAAAAATCTTCACTTTTAGGGGAAAATACCTTTTTAAGGAAAATTCATAATCCCCGTCCGCCCACCCGTCCGCCCACAACCCACCATCCACCACCGGTTCGCCCTCCGCCAGCCGCTTCCCACCGAATCTGGTCGTCATCTGACTATCCCTCGGCGTTCCACGCACGCATCCAGTTCGAAACAACAATTTGTTCATTCCACGCCCGTCTTCTCATTCACGTTCGTCCAGTCCCAAAACGCCTGTTCATCCTTCCACGCCGCCATCCGCCGCTGCCGTTCACATCCGTCCTGTTGTCACCAACGAATGAGTCCGCCAGCCCACGGCACGCCCGAGCCGACCGTTACGCCTGTTCACCATATCAGCTCGCCCGTCCGCCTGTCGTTTCCGCCCGTCCAACACAAATGCTTCAGTTTATTTTACCCAATGACCAAATTAGTCACTTATAAATGACCAAATTAGTCATTTGTTTGCCAAATACTACTAGTGTTAGTCACATGACTAAAAGTTTTAGTCATGTAGTCATTTATTTGTCAAATTTTACTAGTGTTGACAACTTTTACAACTTTTCAATCTTGCACTTCAAAACGTCTTCAATCCTTCTTCAACCTAAATCTACAATCACACATACAAGAGAGAAAATTGTTTATTTTTGGGTGAATGGGGGTTTTCCTTGGTCAAACCCTATTTTGGTAATCAAACCTTGAAATGAAAGAGTTTTGAAGAATGAACAATGCTATGTTACCACTCAACAAACCCTTGTAGAAACCTTTGATAATGGAGATCTTAGAAGGTCTGCAACTTGCATGAAATGGCTGAATTGGATATGGATCTTGATACTTGAATTGATTCTTTTGAATGCTTCAATTGATCTTGAAACCTACATCACAATGTTAGCTCCAAAAACATGCATGATGCAAGAAGACTTTGACATGATGAGTAGATTTGGAATGTTGCAATAAATTTTTGATATATCTTCTCTTGAATTCTTTTGATTTCTTGAAGAATTCTCATAAATTTCTCATAAAATTGATCATGAAAATGCTCGATGAAACTTAGTGAAATGACCTTGGATTTATAAGTATGTATCCTTAATTTCCCAAAATTCAAATATCATAAGCTGACATTGAATTATGGATTTGAAGATGTTCAAATACCACTAACATAATTTAAATTTAGGTCCAATGGTATAGGGAAGACCCATTCTCCCATGGGTGAATGGGTCCCAAGTCCCTATTCTTGGAACACACATTGCTCAAGGCAAAGTGTTATGTATCAGCATTAATTATTGTCGGGTTTCCCCTTCAGAAAATGTAATTTATTAGGCATGTAAATGAATAAAAGGGCTAATTAAGGCATAATTAAGCTTAATTTAATTAAGAGGACCCAAATAAGTGTGAACATATAAAGGGATACATATTACAACACTAAATTAACGCATTATTAGGTCCAATTTAATTAGGAGGCCCCAAACAAGTGTAAAAATGTAAAGGGATACATTTTTCTACACTATAAATATACTTGGATCTAAAACTAGAAAAGGTGTATGTGCACAATGCTAGAGCTCCTCAATACCTTTTTGATGCCACAAAAATCATATAAAATAGAGATCTAGGAAAAAAGTTATGATCTCGAAGGTCTAAATGCGAGATCTAACTTAAAACAATAATAAAAAAGATCTAAGAGTAAAATATGATAATGTGAGATGAGGATTGTCAGTGTGGATCGATTATGCTTAATCCATGATGAATTGAAGCATAATTTACCCAAATAAACCTACATCTACCAAACAAGATCATTCAAATTGAAAAGTTAAACTAAGCATTTGTACAAACAAAAAGTTACAAACTATAAAACAATTAAATTCCTACTATAACTCATTTGAAACTTATCATGTTTTGGAATTGTTGTTGTGTTGATGTGAAATGACAACCCTTTCCCAATCCCGTGATTAGTGAGTCTGTTTCAGTCGATTCTATGGAAGAGAATCGATGAAACCATTGTGATAAATGGATGAAAACCTAGTTTACGCTAATGAACATGATGCAAACTAAATTAACATGATTTTATGCTACAAATGTTCTAATTATGCTATAGCTAAGCTAATCTAATATAATTTTAAGCTAAAAGATGGAAACCCTAATTCTATACAAACTAAGATGGATGCATGGAAGCCATTAATGGGTGCTTTAAGCTATTATGCAACTTAAAATTAACTAAAGCAAGATAAAAGTGGGTAAAAGATGAGTGTGAATGCAAGTGAGTTCAACAACATAAGTTTGCAATTGAAAGATGGATCCATTTGTCTCCAAATAGTGACCTATTTATAGGAAATCAAATGAGAAATGGAGGGTTGGGATTGAAAAGATTAATCAATGGTTGAAGATGAAGGAGATGAGAGGCATTGATCATGGATTCTAATCAACTGATGAGAATGCATGATGAGATTTAATCAAGGGTTCACACTTGCCTCAAACAAACACACTTTTGACCTGCTCACATAGGTCAAAGGTGACTTGTTCAAAAGGTTAAAGGTTAAAACTTATTTAAGAAGCTAAGTGAAAATATTCCTTTTTCAAATGATGGAGGAATAAGAATATTCCTTGGAATATTCATTTGGGTGAGGAAAAAAGGAATTTTGCAAATTAAAAGAAATTTGTAATTGTGCAAAAAGGGGATAAGGAATATTCCATGGGGATATTCCCCTTTTAGAGGAAAATTAGTTTAATTCTTAATTAAACAAGGTTTAATTGCATAATTAGGGGATTAGAAGATTTAAAGGGGTATTCATTAAATTAAATGATTTAATGAATGGGGGAGAGATCAAATGATATTTAATTAAGTAGCTTAGGGTTATTTAATTAAATAAGATGACTTAGGGAATTAAATTAAATGTTTTGATTTATTTAATTTAATGAGATGAAATGTTACCGTAAAGGGGGAGTGAATTAACCTGAATTGATGAATTAGGTTAATGGACAAAAATGATGCCATTAATTAAATTGGCTAGGTTAATTTAATCAATTAAGCGAAAAGATGATGGGTTTTAGGATGAAATGATGTTAGTTAGCTAATGTGATCTATCAAGACATTTTTAAGTGTCTACATTTTTCCCTCTTTGAATCAATGTACTCGTTGCATTGGTTCAAAGGTTGATGTTGATGACAATGCAAAAATGGATATCGATTATCTCTTTTAGATGTTGATAGCCAAGCCAAAGTTGATTGATCTGATTGATTGATTGATAATATTGTTGAGGATTCACAATGCAAGGATATTGCTTAATAACACGAGGATTCGTAGGGAAAGATATATCCCCACGACGGTTGATTTGATAGATTGATCAAGATTTACTAGCAAGGCTAGGAACAAAGTTCGTTCGATGATTTGATATTGATATGATCAAAAGATGGTTGGTTGCCCCCTCGAGAGATTGATCGGAGAATAAAGTGTTTCGATCAGGCTCACAATAGGTGAAAATAAGATGTATGCATGAGATGCTTGAGATTTCAAGTTGCTTTGAATAAAACAGCTACAACTTTTCATATTGTTGAGCTGAAGATGATATAGATGCCCCACTATGCCCCAGCAAAAGAGGGATTGCTGGTAAAGAGGATGAAAAATAGTTCCTGGAAAGCTCAGATGTTGATGTAGACAGATTTCATGATGTATAGACAATCATCAACTATGGGTAGCCTCATGTATATTTCGATCTAGATCACATAGATTTGATGCTTGGATAGAAATGTTAGTAAGGATAGAAGAATAAGAAGAATAAGATGGATGAATTGACCATTGATTTGGATGACTGATTCAAAAATTCCAACAATTCTATGATCCTTCGAGACTTTATTAGAGATGGTGATGAGACATGCAAAATGAGGATGAAATGCAGGATGATGAGATGCTCACACTTCGAGATTGGTATTTTCGTCGTTCCTTATTGTTTGATATAACACAGACACGATGCATCAAGGTATTGATAACCAGGATGACGTTATATCTAGTGTAATGGAATTTGACTCGACAAAAAAATAGGATAGTTATTGTTCACACCTTGACATACGAAAACCTCATTGTAATGTAAGTTATAAGCTTAAAATATATTGGACCAAAGCATACGCCATAGTCAACAGCATACTCTAAATGACTTCCCTACACACAACTAAGCAAGTATGCGCCAAGATTATTTTACAAGAATACCCACAAGCACAAAAAATGAAAGATAATAATTGATTCCCCATTCCTTTCTCTCTAAATCATTTTCATAGACATCATCGAGAGGTCCTCAAAATGGATCATGAAGATAAATCATAAGAAAATATCAAAGACAAATAACCAATGTTATCTATATCTCTTGCCTAGTTTAAGTTTAGCTAAGGTGGTATATGATACTGATGTCCATAGTAGGAAAGATGCATCCTAGGTCATGTTTATCATAGGTTGTTTTATGTTAGGATGATGATGCTAAGATGAATCGTTGATATAAGCTTCACTGACGCATTTACCTATGATTTAGACTTTAGATTTTGACATTTAGGTTCACACTTTACAACTTGCTATGCATTTTTTCTACTTGTTTTTCCAAAGGTTGAAGGCGACAATTGATTTATTATGGGTGAAGGTTTATTTCAGGTGAAAGCGAGATGGGATGGGTGGTTTTGGATTTTTTAGAATATTTCAATGTTTTTGGTATTTTTGGTCTTTTTGAAAGTTTATGTGAATGTTTATGTTTTCAATTATTTGACATTGTTTAGGGTTTTTCGAAGATATTTGAGGCTTTTTAGGTCTTTTGAATATTTTATAATGTTTAGGAGTTTCAATTTTTTGAATGTTTTTGGTTTTCGAGAGTTTTACAAATGTTTTGGGGTTTTATGAGATATTTGGATGTTTTGGGGTTTTCAAGAATTTTTGAGTTTCTAACAAGAACCTAACCTAAAGACCTATCCTAGGGGCCTCGAGGATTGATCAAAGATAAGCCTTGCCTATGTTATACACGCAGAGACCATGTAGTTCAACTAACTCGACTTATTTACAAGATGAAGATATGAACATATGAAAGACGTTAGATTATTATGATGGAATCCTAAAGGACTGACCTAGGGTATCTTGGTGGCACATCAATGATGGCCTTTCCTACATTCAAGCTCAGAGATGACATAGTTCAATAAGGGTACTATTTTTTGTATTTTTGATATTTTAACCTTTTTAGGGTTTTTGATGTTTTCTGGATGTTTTTCTCTTTTAGTTGTATAGGATTTTGCAATTGTTTTTGGATTTTCTGATGAGATAATATTTTATGAATGTTTTTGGATTTTCTGATGAGATAAGATTTTATGAATGTTTTTGGATTTTCTAATGAGATAAGATTTTATGAATGTTTTTGGATTTTCTGATGAGATAAGATTTTATGAATGTTTTTGGATTTTCTGATGAGATAAGATTTTATGAAATTTTTTGGTGTTTTCAAGACAAGATTTCCAATGACCTCAAGATATACAAGAACCCGATATGATTTATAATGAAATGCCCCCAGTGTGACATGTTAGACTACTTCAATATAGGCAGGGCAAACTAACCTTTGGAATATGCCAAGTAGTGCTAAAGGGTTCATGATACCTCACAATGTCAAGCCATGATAAGGAAGAGGGTGATGGATAAATGGTGATGCAAAGAATGTTAGGTCCAAAGAGCCAAAGAATAGATGGAGGTGATTTATTTGTGCAAGGCCCCTGTTTGCCAGGTTTTCACCAAGGTACTTACCCAACGCGCCACCGAAGTGGCTTTCACTAGAGGGAAATTTTTTTCTTTACTTTTTTCAATCCTTTTTTCTCATTTTTTTGGATTTTGATTATTTTTTTATTTTTTGTATTTTCAGATTTTATACCCTTCAAGACTAGGCATAAAACTTTTTGAGATGCAAGCTATTAGTTGGCTCCTACAAGGGTTCACCTTCAGGGGTTGACAGTTGGTATGCTTCTGATCTGTAGCTTGTTGTGATGACAAAGGGACCCAACTAGTTAGGTTCAAACGTTCCTTTGTTCTCTTGATCTAGAAGGTTCTTCTGATTCTGCTTTAGGACAAGATCTCTGACTTGGAACGACTGACATTTGATCCTCTTGTTCTAGCTTTGTTTCAATCAGTTTTGATATACTTGCAAGTGATTGAGGGTGTCGAGATGATGTTCATCCAGGAATTCTAGTTCATTCAACCAAGACACTCTGTATTCTTTCTCAATAACCAGGCTCTATAATGATACTCACAATGATGGGAGCTCCACCTCAATAGGTAGGATAGCTTCTGATCCATAGACCAAAGAGAAAGGGGTTGCACCTGTATGCGTGCGGATACTAGTTCGATAAGCCCAAAGAGCGAGATTTAGTTGCAGATGCCAATCACAACCAGCTTCATTGACTATTTTATTCAATATTTTCAGGATAGTTTTGTTTGTAGCCTCAACCTAGCCATTTCCTTGGGGATAATATGGGGTAGAGAATCGGTGTTGGATATTGAATCTTTGGCACAGCTCTTTCACATCCTGATTTTTAAAGGGGGTTCCATTATCTGAGATGAGAGTTTGAGGAACACCATAACAGTAAATAAGGTAATTCAAGAAACTTTGCAATTTGTTTCCCCATTATGTAGGTCATAGGAATGGATTCTACCCACTTAGTAAAGCACTCAGTGGCGGTTATGATAAACTTGTGGCCATTAGATGAGGTTGGGGTGATTTTTCGTATGAGGTCAAGTCCCCACTGTGAAAAAGGCCATGGTGTGATCCTTGGCTACAATTCTTGAGCTAGGACATGGATCAAATCCCCATGTTGTTGACACTGGATACACTTCCATACATATTGATGATCTTTTTCCATGGTTGGCCAATAGTACCCCATCCTCAATAGTTTCTTAGCTAATGTCATACTGCTAGAATGGAACCCACATATGCCATTGTGTACTTTTGTTAAAGTAGTTAAGGCTTCCTCTTGGTTAAGACATCATAGTAATGTCCCTTTGATGCTTCAATGGTAAAGGGTATCACCTAGGATCACAAATCGAAATTCCTTTTTAACAAAGGTCTTTTTAAGGTTCGGGGTGATATCCGAATGGAGGGTTCCTCTACTTAGGTATGTGAATATTTCATGATACCATGGGGATCCAAGACCAACAATGACACACGCAAATTCAAATTTAGGGATTTCAAAATTCGGTATGAGAAGTTTTTCTACCAAGAATTCACATTGGAGGATGTTGTTCGGCATGTCTAATAGTGATCTGACTGTTGCCATGGCATCTGTTGCTCTATTGTTCATGCGAGGAATTTGCTCAAAAGTTATGTCTATAAAAAGGTCCTTGAGATTCTCCACCATTTTCTTGTAAGGAGTAAGCTTGTCATCTTTAGTTTGATAGTCGTCATTGACTTGGTTGATAACTAGTTGTGAGTCTCCATAGGCTTTCATCTCTTGAATCTACCACTGAACTGCTATCCTTAGACCTATGATTAGGGCTTCGTACTCAGCAATGTTGTTGGTACATGGGAATGATAGCCTATATGACTTTGGGATACAATCACCTTGGGGGTGATGAAGAGAATGTCTGCTCTAGATCCATGTTGGGTGAATGATCCATCAAAGTACATCTTCCACTGAGTTGTGAGATTGATAAGGAATGTTGATTCATCAAGGAACTCAGATATCAAGGGGTTCTTAGCATAGATATAGGTGCTTCTGCTATTTGGTATGTGATCACTTGTCCTTTGATTTCCTTGCACTCCACATACTCTATGTCAAATTTTGTTAAGATCATCACCCATTTAGCCATTCATCATGTGAGATTTGCTTTGGATAATAGGTATTTTAATGGATCGATCTTTGCAATGAGCTTGATTTGATGTGACAACATGTAGTGCCAAATTTTTTGTGAAGCAAAAAAAATTGCTAGGCATGCCCTCTCAATGGGTGGATAGTTCATCTCATAGCCCACCAAGGTTTTGCTGATGTAGTAGATAGCTCTTTCCTTTCCGTTTTCATCATGTTGTGCTAAAAGAGCCCCTAGTGTTGTTGGTGTTATTGAGATGTATAAGATCAATGGCTTGTTTAGTATTGGTGGCATGAGAACTGGAGGTGTTAGCAGATAATCTTTGATCTACTGGAAATATTTATTACACTTGTCATCCCACTTCTATGTTATCCCTTTATGAAGAAGATGTGAGAACGGGTGGATTTTATTTGATAGTTGTACTATGAATCTTCTGATGGACTATAGTCTTCCTTGTAATCCTCTCATTTGCTTTAGTGTTTGTGGAAATTCCATATGTAGGATGGCTTTTACCTTTGTTGGATCAATTTCTATTCCTCTTTGTGAAATGATAAAGCCCAGAAGTTTTCCTAATGTGACTCCAAAGACACTTTTTTGGATTTAGCCACACCTTGTATTCTTCAATGATCATGTCGAAGATATGTCCTAAGACTTGTAT
>VDFB02063756.1:0-20767 GCA_007258455.2 Sequoia sempervirens | reverse complement strand
TGAACTACAAAGATATCAAAGTGAGGTAAGATCTCGGAACAATAAATTTTCTTATAGATATAAGATGTATTTGGTAACTTTCTATATTGGAAGAGACTTGCATAGAGGCCGCTCTCTAGAAACTCCTTATTTTTTATATTGGCCTCATATTGAGAATGGATGGCATAGTTGTTGCTTTTTAAGATTTCTGTGCAAATTTATGGCTGGGTCTTCATAGGAATAATCTCAAATCAATCTAGTAGTAGAGGTTAATACACATGCAATTTCTCAAGAAAGCTTGGTCACAAGGGTATCAGAATAGTGTTTCTTCAAGTTTCTAGGATAGGGGGATGAGGTTTTGGGAATTGTAGAGGGATGACAACTAAAATAACTTAAACAAAGTAAAAGCAGGTGACATTTTAAAAAGTAAATATAATGTGCTGCATTTGCAATGACAATAATCCCCCCTGCATGGTTATAGGGGTTTCCAAATGTTTTCTTTAAAATCTTACATTTTCTATTTTTATGCACTAAATGGAGTAGGTTGCCTGGTCCTAATAAAAGGGGACATCCCCTCCAATTCTCAAAGTCCCAAGATGTCTAAGATACTAGGAACATCACTGGACCCCCTAGGACATGTCCCAATGGAACATTGTAGGAAAGCAAGGCAAGTGTCCATCTTACTTGAGGTAGCCTAGAAAGATAAGGGTAATATTTGTCTCTCTATACGAATGAGATCTACTTGGAAGACTCTTCAGCTACTTGTATTTCATATTGGCCCCATGTATCCTAAAATGATGGCGCATACAGATGTTTGAATTCTTTTTTTCTGGACTGCTTTTATAGCTGGAATCTCCTTATGATGTAACTATGTTCAATCGCACAAACAGAGGATGTGTTTGATTTTTGTGGGTATTATTAAGTCAGTAGAGAGATCTTTCTGGATCTTTTTGTGTCTTATAATCTCTCTGATCATTTGTTGTTTGACAGGCTGTAGAGGTCAGCAAACTGGTTAATCTGCTGAAGCCAATGGAATCAGAAGATAAGATTGTACTTGCATGCCAGAAGCTTCTTGCAATATTTCAAGATTACCCTGACCAGAAATCTCTATTTGTGAGACAACATGGGGTAATGCCTCTAATGGAAATGTTTGAACTAAAAAACAATCTTGTAAGTAGTGCCGCTCTCCTTTTAAATTGTCTTTCAAAATGGTGCTTAAGAATTGGTTACCACTATATTATTATATTCTTAATTTTTTAAAAATATATATTTGGGCTAGTTTCTATTCTGCATGAAGAAAACTATTAATTATGTAGTCAACACCCAAAATATTATGAACAAAACATACTGTGTATAAGTTTTGAGACATCTTCTGTCCATTTATTGTATGAAAATGTGAATAATTGGGGATATTTCCATCGACCAATGGCCACTGACTGCATCTCAAAACTATGAAAATTTGAGTGATTCTCAAGGGAATTATTAACTTGAGATTTATTTTGCAGAACCCTTATAAATATTTTTTTTCCTTTACACTCTCAAGTATATTTCAGTATTGTGGTAAATATAACTTCTTTATGGTTTTTAGTTAGATCTGAAAAAATGGTGTGGCAACACTTGAGTAAGAAAAATATATCTGTTTGATAGCTAATTTCTGCCTTTAGACAATTAGGTGCCAAATGCTAGGAGTTTTCTAGTCTTTCCCTGTGAGGATGCCAGATGTTTTGGGCACAAATATTTTATTTTTCTTGGAATTTGTATAGTTTAAATTATATATCTTCAATATGCTTTCCAATTTATCATAACTATTTTCTCCTTTTTTTCCTATATCTGAGACTCACTATTTCAAACTCTATTATACATGCCATGTGACCTTGCTCCCTCCACAAAAGTGATGTTTACTTATTGTTTTTTTCCCTCAAACATCAAATATAGCATCTGCCTTGATTTGGTATTGTCACTGTTCATTGAATATGGGAAAAGTTTTAAGCAATAATTATTTCACATTCTATATGCATGAACCTTTTGTCTTGCCAGATCAATGCATAAATGATAAGAGTTCCAGGGACGCTTTTGTTTTGCAGGTTACATATTCAGTGCTGCAGGTTGTGAACATGCTTATAAGAGACAATTCCTCATTACAAATGAATGCATGCCTCATTGGTTTTGTGAGTGTTTTTTGTTCTAGAAGGGACACCTCGAGTATTTTAGTAGGTTCAGTTGCTACAGCTTGCCATGCATATATGTCTATAGTTGTTGCTCATCTGCCTGAAATCTGTGCAGGTTCCAGTTATTATGAACCTTGCAGGACCTGATCACTCAAAGGAAATGCGTATGCAAGCAGCTTATTCTGTACAACAACTGTGTCTAACAAGGTATGCTACTATGTGCATCATTTGATTTTGGCAGTCAGACAATTTATTTTGTGTTTACCTTTTGAGTAGAGTTGTGACTTATAGATCTTTTTTTTGTATTTTTGAGGACAGTTCTTTGACACTTCAAATGTTTATTGCATGCAATGGTCTGCCAGTATTGGTGGGATTCTTAGAACACGATTATACAAAATACAGGTGTGAACTTTTGTGCAGATAGAGTGAAGTTTTAATAGAGAAATTATCATTACAGCTAAATTATACTAAAGGAAAGTTCACATTTTGTGATAGAAGGATGATTGCAATTAATTTCTATAGCAAAATATTATTTTTTATTTATGAACTTTTGGTGCAGGGATATTGTATATTTGGCGATTGATTGCATTTGGCAGGTTTTTAAGCTACATAGTTCTACTCCTGTAAATGAATTCTGTCAGATATTTTCTAAGAATGGTGTACTATTTAGATTGGTCAATACGCTTCATAGCTTGAATGAAGCAAATCGGCTTGATTCTGTAGCTGTCAGTATGACAGGTAAATCTAAGCAGAGAGCATACTCAGATCCTATTGATTCGTCTCTCCCTTTGTCTGGGCATACTAAAATCAACTGTCCACAGTCTAGCCAGCTTAATCCTTCAAAAGTTCAGTCTGGCCAAACTAATCTTCACTTCGAGTCATTGGAAGCTGAAGCATCTTCAATAAAATCAATTTTACAACCGCAGAAGTCCTCCATGAGCCAAGCAGATGCCCACTATAGTCTTGGGCAAACTGGGAAGATACATTCTCTTGCAGGAAAATCTGAACCTGTTATGCTTTCTAATTCATCAGAACTTGTCTCTTCTCAAAGCATATCTAACTCCATGGGGAATAAAGAACAGTCTGTACTCGTACCAAACGACCCAAAAAAGCTCAATTTTGAGTATCAAGAATCTAATGATCAGAATGCAAAGCAATTAACACAATTTCATTCAAATGAAAAGAAAACTCTTATGGAGTTCCTTGGAAAAATGGACTCTTCTCATGCTCCAAGTGGAGTAGATAATACCTTAGAATTGCCATTCAATCAGAATGGGGCAGCACAACCTCTCTTAGCAGTATTGGAAAAGGAACCACCCAATAGGCCCATAACTGGTCCATTTGAGTATATTCGTTATCTTTCTGGGGGACTGGAGAGACCTGAAAATATCATACCCCTGCCACATCATTCTAACAGTGGAAGAAAGGCAAATGGAAAGCTAGACTTGCTAATGGAATCATCTGCAGGTAAGCAATGGTGTACATATATTTTTTAGTATGGGGTTTTCATTGTATCAATTTGTTGCTTTTGGATATCACCCAGTAGCCAGAGCCTATATTTATATAATCTACAAGAAGATAGATTAGAAAATTGATTACAAAACCTTGTTTTGTTGTAGCCTGTAAAGTTCATGAGTTGTACATGTGAGTTTGGCTTTTTGGGCTTCCTTGGTATATGCTACATGAAAGACATTACTGTGAAAAGTCTCTTTTCTGCTTTTTTAAATATAAGACTATATTTTCTTCATTGTTCTTAGTGAAAGAAAATTTAAATTGTGTAATAACACATTTTATTCCTATTTGGTGTATTTCCATATATACTACTACATGGAGGACAGGTTGCTCGAACAAAGTCAGAGAAACTTCTATATCTATATCAGCTAGACTTCTAGTTAAGTGATGCATATTTATTATTAACAATGCCTATAAATTAAGTTTATAGATGAATCGTATCTTCAACTGATCATGGCTTCAAATTTACCTCATCTGTTCATTTATCAGGAATTGAATTTGGAGCTTCATTTCATGTCTCATAAACAGTGTCAAATCTGTTAACAAGTGGAATAGATTATCTCCGTGGAGTGAAAATGGATTTTTCATGTCCTTGGCAACAGTACACATAATGTATTTTATTAAATGTCATAGTCTTATGTTGCAAATTAGATTCAATTCTCCACAGAGAACAATAAAAGGTTCTACATTGATTTAAGTGCATGATCTTTCTGTTTAATTTGCATGTGACAATGAATGGTTGTTAGTAACCACAATATAGCGAATGATTAAAGGTGGATCGAAAGATGGCTGTACACCTCCCTTTATGCAAGATAGGTTTTCTTACTTATTGATATTGTTCACTGTCGCATGCATTTTGAATACAGATTATAAGATCTGGTGTTGATGTTCTAATTAAATTATCTTGATAAGAATCTGTTATTGTCCTGAAATCAATTTAGCATATAGTGGCATAATATTTGTTTTACAAGAATTTATATCCTGATGTTCTGGCTTATCACATTCACATCGATTTTGTTAGCATCTGTTTCCATTTCTGTAGCAGACCATGACATATCAATATACTGAGTCTTGAACTTTTCACTGCTATCTATTTTGTATCTGATATGGTCAAAAGTTAAAACCATAGTTACTTGGACTTGTACCCTGACCCTGGCACTTGTAATTTGTCTCCTGTATCAGAAACACATCCCCATATCAGAGACACGTATGGGGATGTCTCCAAATGTCAAGAGACTTCAGATGAAGTTTCTTCATGTCTCTATACTTCTCTTGGAATTTTCCCTTGAAAATTGGGAAACTTCCTATATAAGTTTCTTAATATATATTATATAAATTACATTGTTTATTTTCCTCAAGTACTGATAGTTTGTTGACAAGAGCTAAAAGAAAAAAGAAATATGCTAGGACTTTTAATTTTCTGTCTTTACAAGAAAATATATGATCTTTTATTTAGCAGAAAGTTTTCTTATCAAACCCCAAAAGAGTTACTAGTAAGAAGAGAAACAAGAAAAAGGATTAAGATGTCTACATGCACTAAATTTTATCAGTTGATTAAAGCTATAGTCATCTCTGAGTACCCAACGTAATTGTCATTTACTGCCTCTAGATGATTATGGTTCAAAATTTGATTATTTATGTCATAATGATGATTATCAAAAATCAATATAATTAATCTTTTCTTTCATTGACATTTATTTTTGTACTTTAAAATGTTAGCTTTGTAATTTTTAAACATTTTACGTTCTTTTAAGTTGTACAGCCATTGTGTTTTTTTCCCCCTAAATTTGAAGATTTAAATAATTTTTAATATTTGTCATGTTCAAAAACCTGTCTCGCAATGTTTTACTTTTACCAAATGGCATGATGGTATGTTTGTACCAGTCCCTGTCTCTCTTACTGGTACCAGTCCCAGTTTCCTGGTAACTATGGTTAAAAAATATTCACAATTTCATAATATGTTTCAGATGATGGTAAACAAAGAGAGGCCATTGGTTTCAGCTCAAAATCATTACCAAAGGCAGTTGCTTCTACATCTGGACTTATTTCACAGTCAGCATCAGGATTACTCTCTGGATCTGAAATTTTAAATGCAATACCTGGAAGTGTAACATCCTCAGGTTCACTTTCACAGATGCCACTGAGTACCGACAGGACCAGAGAATACCTGGACAAGGTTGCTGATCTCTTACTTGAATTTTCACAAGCAGGCATAGTAGTCAAATCATTTATGAGTAACTTGAGCCTATTGGTCCGGCTTTTCCAGATGCTAAACAAGCTTGAGCCTCCTATTCTTGTCAAGGTATGTATGCAAAAGTCCCCAAAAGATTGGTCTTAATGATATTTGGATCTCAGCTTGCTATTTGCAAATAATTAAGTGCAACAATTACTATATGTCTTGCAGATATTGAAATGCATTAATAAGCTTTCAACTGATCCAAATTCTTTAGAGCATCTGCAGCATGCAGATGCAATGAATCATCTTATTCCTTTCCTTGAGCAGCATGATGGGCCACTTGTTTCTCAAATTCATGTTGAGGTAATCTGAATTATATAAAACTAGAGTCATTGTAGATGCATCATAATCTATCTTCCCTTACCTGGATTTGATGTTAATTGCACTCTAGAGAAAATGCCATAACTTGAAACCTAATTATATAATTTGGTATAAATATGAACTGCCTCATGAGAACATTGAGAAATAAACATCTTTTAATCATCTATATTGAATGGACAATCTTGGTCATCCTATTTCTTTTTGGTGCATAATTACCTGATTATAATGCAAACATTTAAATTATATAGCCATTTTGTCTCTAATCTCACCTTCTGCTGGATTCAATAATCAAGGTACTCAACACATTATACAACCTGTGCAAGATAAACAAGAGTAGACAGGAGCAAGCAGCCGAAAATGGGATAATTCCACATCTGATGCATTTTATTATTACAGATTGTCCTTTAAAGCAGGTTGCCTTGCCTTTGCTCTGTGACATGGCTCATGCATCTCGCTCAGCAAGGGAGAAACTGAGGATTCATGATGCACTGAGTGTCTATTTAAGCTTGTTGGATGATGAGGCATGGGCAGCTCCAGCTTTTGATTCTCTCTCAGTGTGCCTAGCATATGACAATGAACATCGAAAGGTGGAGCAAGCATTCCTCAAGAAAGAAGCAGTGCAGAAGCTGGTCAGTTTCTTTCAGCGCTGCAGTGAACAATCCTTTGTACACATTCTGGAGCCATTTCTTAAGATTATCAGGTACATGTTCTCTTTTTTCTTACAATTGTTGATATGAATTGTAACTGCTTGCAGGGTTTGGCTTATTTGATTAAGATCTATTCTATGTTCTAACAGTTCATTTATTTTGTGCAGAAAGTCTACCCATATAAATACAGAACTAGCCACTAATGGATTGACACCATTGTTGATAGCCAGACTCGATCATCAGGATGCCATTGTTCGCCTCAATTTACTCAAGCTGATAAAGGTGTCAGTACTTGAATGAGTTATATTTTGTTGTATTACTTTTATTTCCAATTTTAATTGCATGGCTGCAAGTACTCGAAACTGCAAATTGTAACTTATAGGAAAACTAAATAATCACATTATGAACAGCCAAGCCAAGCTTGGATGTGGCTAAGACAGAAACTTCAACTACTTATCATGGTTGAACTTGAAAACATTTTGAAATTTAACTAAATGCAAATTCTTTGCTTTGTTTTGGATCGCTGCTTGTACATACCTGACCTGTAATTTCTTTCTTCATTGTGGTGATAATCTAGGTTATTGTCCTTGAAGAGGGCGACTTCTGTAACAAATATAGTGAATTCCCAAGTAGCTTCCTTGATTGACTCTCTAGATTATTACATTAAGTAGCTATTAACCTCTAAAGTCTAGACCTTAATATGTCTTCATAAGTACTTTTATGTGAAATATCCCAACTAGGATTTGCCCTAAAAATCTGATTTCAAATTCTGCCCTAATTTTTCTGCACTTTTGTTTTCTGCTGAAACCCTTGAATTCTGCCCTGAATTCTGATTGCAATCAAACATGGACAGTGAACATATATGCCACCAAATGCTCAAATAATGAAGTGTTGTACCCAAAATAATTTTTTTGGCATTCTGTATAAATTGAGCTAAATCTTGTTAAAATGCCGTGTAAAGTCTGTTTTAGGTCAAACCAAACATAGGATCTTTGTGGGTTTCTGTCAAGGAACACGTGCAAAATTCTGAAAATTTGAAAATCAGGGTTTTACGTCCCTATTTTTAGAGAAACCCCCGAAAATAGGACCTTCCCAGAAATGATTGAAAATGATTTTGATAGGATTAAAAAGCTTCACGATCACATTGGTCAAGTCAAAATCATCAAAAGACATGTTTTACTCTGGTGGGTCTATTTCTATTTTTCAGGAACAAAGTTAGGAGCTCCGCAACCATTAATGGCAGATTGGCTAGTACCAGGTGCTGAAAGCTAAGCTTCAAAAGCTTCAACGACGCAATCATGGTGGAAAAGGTCCAAAATGATGTTGTTTGATGAAGGAGATTCCTGAAACCCAAAAAGCTCAAATTTTGACTAACTCTGGAAACGTTAAGAAGGAGAAACAACTTCACATGTTGAAAAGAGCCTTTTTCAAGCAGGGGCGCCCATGATCTTTAAAGGTCAAATAAAGTCTGTTGGATCATCCAAGGCAGTCATCTTCGGCGTTTGCTTGCTGGCTCGACAACGAAACAAACAGCTAAATCATCTGATGAGTTGATCATAAGCAGTAGCTAACGAAGTGAAAAGAAGCAGTTGAAGAAATATCAGGAAATGAATGTCAAAGGTGAAGATCAACCAAAAAAAGAGCCTTCTCAAAAGAAAGGCGCCCTTCCTTTTGGACCTCTGGATGCTAACAAAAGACCAAAGGCCTCCCAAGACAATCTTCTCAGCATAGGTAGATCTAAGCAACGCAACTGCAAGCACAGTCTGATGAGGCAGTCAACAAATAATCAGGATCAAACTAGGCAACTTTTCAAATGAAGATAACCATGCTAAAAGACAAAAGTGCACTTTTCAATAAAGGGGCACCCTTGAATAAAGGAACCCTAAAATGACTCCTGGATTTTCCAACTCTAGTCATCTTTGGCGAAACGGAGCTAGCTACCTGACAAGATATCAAACAAGATCATTTGATTCTCCGATCAACGAGAAATCCAGATCAAAGCACGAGGGGTCATTTCAAAAAGGTGAAGAATGAAGATTGAAACTTTACCAAGGCACAAGCAAAAGCGCCCTTTCTTGGAAAAAGCGCCCTTTCTTTTGAGGCCTTGAACTCAACTTTTTACCATCATGTCTCCCAGGCACTTCTCTTCAGGATAGATCCAACTCAGCAGTGAATGTGTCAGCAGCAGCTCAGGATCAATAGATCAAGCCAGATTCAGGATCAAACTGAGGTCATTCAAGAGAGAAAATAATAAAAAAACTTGCAAAACTCAACAGGGATGCCTAAAAGAAGTCAAAGGTCAAGTTGTTGACTAAAGTCAAGATATTTTGAGTTAAACTTGGCAAAAACACTCCACGATCAGTGGAAATCACCTTTTTGAACTTCAGATCAAGCCAAAACCACTTTTCATCACGAGTTAGGTCCCCAAACTTGTGGATCTAAGGCTTGAGTCTATATAATCAAGGTGAAGGCATCCTACTTCATTATTTCATTGCAGGTTAAGGATCAAGAACAGCCATAACCTCTCAAGGACGCCATTGACAGATCTGGACAAGGTTTTCATCCGTTCTTCAATATTTCTTGCAGATCTGAAGCAGGAGAAGATTGCTAATTTGAGGATTCGATTCAGAGACAGATTTTCTCAAGGAGTCAGATAAAAACTTCCAATCCATCTTCTGTCTACTTCCTCTCTTCTTGTCTTAGGATTTCTTGCATTTTACAAAAAGGCAACAGGCTACATCAGATCAGATCAACTGGGTAGATTCAGCATAATTTTCCAGAGAAACCTATCTCGTCAAATTTTCGAGAATTAGAAAACTTGCTGCCCCTATTTTTGGGGGTTTTTTGGAAAAAGTTTCAGAATCAAAATTCTGAGGAACTGGGCTTTTTCAGCATTGAAGCACAAACAAAACCCATATGCCAGATTTTTTCTGAAAAAATACTTCTCGGCAGGGCGCTATTTTTAGGGGTTTCCGAAAGTTATCAGAACAAGGTCAAGTTTACAGTCAATATTTGAGTTTTTCAAGATGCATTACTCTCAGGTACAATACGGGACCAAGACGACCCTATTCCATGATTACTTGAAAACAAATTACACAAACTTACATTAGGTAAATCCAGTGGTTGATCTGGAGCAGCTGGAAGGCATGAATTAGATCACATTGCAGAATATTGAAGAATCCAGGTTGCTACAGGCTGCATCCATTCCCATCACGTTACAAAGCGTGGAGCTTGTAATCGCTTGTGTCAAGCATTACAATCCTACCACTAGAGAAATCAGAGCAGCAAATGGGAGAATTGTTTATAGTCTAAAGCCTCAGGATATTGAAATGTGCTTTGATATTCCATCATGTCCTAATAGCAAAGTCATATCAGTGACGGAATGCGAGAAGGCATTTGAGACAGCCAAGGACAAATGTCAAAAGATAATAGCTGAAAAATGGCTAAAAGTGACAAAAGCAAGCTTGCCTAAGTTGGTGGGACAAGGAGAATGTAAAGATGAGTACGCAGTGTTAATCACTCTACTCAATAGAATCACTGGAGAAGAGGATGGTCATCAATTCCAGCCCTGGATGTACTATGTCATTTCGAAAATGATTGGCAGAAGGGAATATTATGACTGGGCCACTCTGATTAGTGACACACTCCACTGATAGATCACTGGGTATCTCGAAGCTCATAGGTTCCACATGTGCTCTTACCTAGTATACCTGATTGCCTTCCAAGGTGATTTCAGGATATTGAACAATGTGGGAACCTTAGGTGTGCAGAAGGTTCATGAACATTTTACACGTCTTGAGTTTACTCAAGCAGAGCGACACTTCAAAAGAATGAGTGATCACTTCATTATGCACACCGTACGTGAGCTAGACCATGAAATGCACGTGTATATTTCACAGGCAGCCAGAGAGGCAATGGCGGATTGGGCGGATTGGTTCATCCAATTCACTACGTTCTCCTACATACACGTGTGTGGCTACATTGGTCACCCCGCCATGCTACCAAGATACACCTCAGATAGGGTAGTCTTCATGGAATTCCTGAGATAGTTGTCCGAAGTTCACGTCTACTTGCGCTTGAAGAAGAAGACAGTTGTTAACTTTCCCGTTGGAATGGGACTCTATAGATATAGATTCGCGGCAGATGCTAAGATGATGAGTCAGGAAACGGTGAGGCTTAATCTCAAGTACCTCATAGAGAGGTGGTCCTATGATCCCAGAGGACTCTATGCAACGCATCTCGAGCAACACTCGTCACATAAGTCTTCTATGGAAGATTATTGGGTAAATTGTCAAGACGAGTATGAAGTGCGAAGAAGGAACTATAGCAGGTTCAGAATCCCACAAATTGCTGATTTTATGTCAACAGACATCGAGGGTCTATTCGACAATGAAGGGGAAGTTATTCTCCCCTCATTCTTTGCAGATTCAGTTGACTCCCAACCACTCCCAAGAGTGGATTGGTATGCCAAGGAAAACACATCTATAGAGGAAAGAACGAGTAGAGTGGTTAGAAATAGCCAACTCTATCTCGACAGCAAGAAATCAAGGAAGGTGATACCTCACATAACAAAGCCGCCACAGGTTCAGTCTCCACCACCTTCCACTTCAAAAAGGAAACCTAGGCAAAAGCAATGGTGCAATCCTCCCCAAGGGATGAGGATGTCGAAGCCTACAAAGCCTAGAACACAGAGGACACCTGTGGAGAAAGCCACACATAGTCCTGAGATCATCATGAACGTTGCTGCCCCAGAGCAAGGAATAGAGATTGCTACTCCTAAACCAGAAGTTGTTGCTTAGGAGCCAGCAGCAATAGTTGCTGAACAGTCAGTAGCAGAACCAACAGTAATAGTTGCTGAAGAGCCAGTAGCAGAATCAACAGCAGCAGAAGTAGCAGCGGAAACGGTGCCTGTTATGGAAGCAGAGCCGCCTATATCACCACCATCGCCACAGTCACAAGTCCTCATTGACTTGGATTCGCCACCAAGAGACATTGCTCCAGCACAGTCTCACACATCGGGCATTCAAGGGCCCCATATTCCTCCTACTGAAGATTGCCGAGATTCCATTTGGCTTGAAGGCTTCCTAGGAAGAAAGAGGGAAAAACCCTCCTATGAACTTGACTTCACCGAATTCGACCATGTCCCACAAGACATGCCGGCAAATAAGTTGAAGAGGCAAGTTCACATAGAGAGGAATGCAGAGTGTGAAATTATCATAGAGACTGCTGCCCCACACGTAGAGAAAAGCATACACGAGGTACAAGTAGAAGACTACACATTGTCTCAATTTAACCTTGGGACGACTACATGACAAGTGGAGGCAGACCTTCTCAGAATAGCTTCAGTGAGTGGACAAGAAAGAATGGCTAAGGATGGAAAAGAAAAAGCAGCCTTAAAGGCTGAAAATCAGCAACTGAGGTCATACATAACCAGCTTGATGCATGGCACCGCAAACGTCTCAGCCCTACCAGTAGGATTGTTAGATCTCCCTGCAGAACAAAATCATCAACAATTGATAACATACGGCAAACACTTGAGAGATCAAGTGGAAGAGTTTGTTCTCAAGGGTAGATGTATACTGGAAAATCTATACCAGTTACGGGATAGAGCGCATGGACTTCGTGCAGAGATCCAACAATCAGAACAAAGAGTTGTAGAGAAGAGGCTAGAAGACAAGAGCACAATTGTAGACTTGCAATTGGCGTATCAATTAGTCTACTCCGAGGAAAACAAGCAACATCTCTTTGCTTGGAAGGAACAGTTGTCGTACAAGGTGAAAGCCTATGATGCCCATTCAATAGAGTTGATTGATTACAGACGGGTGGTAGCCACTATTATCAACTTCGCAAGAATGTTGGTAATATCTTTCCGTCGCATGGAATATCAGCGTGAGGGAGGAGAATACGTCGAGATGGTCACTGTACAAAATCAGTTCAAAGACATCATCCGTAGTACCATTCTTGATGATCCAGATGGTTGCAAGTTGGCTAAGGTGGTGTTGTGATCTTTTCACACACATCGCCCATTCAAGATGGGGACCCCTAATTTTGCTCCATTCGGTCTTTGGCTTTGGTTTTTCTCGATAAGCCTGGTCTTCCCCGGATTTCTCTCACTTTGAGCTTAAACGCGGAAATTCCTTGGCCAAGTCCTAAAATTGTGGTTTCATCTTTCCCATTTTAAGGTCGTACTGAAGTGAATAAATTTGCCTTGAGCTTAACGTTGTTGTCGGGCAGGTTTCCAAAGCAGCTCTCAACAAATTTTCATCAAATTTTGAGGTACTTTACTATTTTTAGTAAGTGTGAAATTCTCGATCAATCTATCAACATTTTTGCAGATTCCGGTCAGCCACACTCAAGATTCGAACATATCGTCACTTGCATGCAAAATTTGAGCCAAAAAGGACAACTTACTATTTTAGCAACCAAAATTTGTTTAATTTCGTGGCTCAGATGCAGTTTTTCTTTGCATGTTGGCATATTTTCCTGGTTTTTCGAGACCTTCGCAACGATATAACATGCAAAACGAGACAACTTTCAGAATTCAGTCTTCCGAGGCTATTTTTAGGGTTTGCATGTCAGAGTTTCTTTTGCATGTCGGATGATTCCTGATGGGTTTTTCGAGAGCTTCACGATGGTGTGACATGCAAACGAAGATACTCACTCAGTAAGGAACTTGCTATTTTTAGCAGATGTGTCCCTGCTGTACCGCCCCGCCAGATAGAATCACGAGCTCATCGCGAACCACGTAAACTAAGAGAAAACAGAGATCTTTGACACGCATTGTTTAATTAGGGTTTCCAACTTCGAGCCCTAAAAGAGGTAAAAATTCAGAATTTTCGAAAACCTGGGTAAACTAATCACATCAAGATTCTTCAAAGCATTCACCGGGTGAAATTTCAAGTCAAACGGAGCACTTAATAGTTATAGTAAGTCAATTTGGAACCGGCTAAAAAATAGTAAATCGCTTGTACAAGGCCAATATTGGCAAGTGAGGTCACGGGTGAGGGAGAGCATAATCTCATCCAAATTCAAGCTGACGGAGTGCTGGAGCTAACGTAAAACAAGAGGTTACTATTTATAGTAAACCACCTTCAGAAATGGGCTAAAAATAGCAGGGTGACTAAAAATGGCAGTATCGACAGAACAACAAGATGATAAGGATGCAGTGCGCAAAATTTCATGTCATTCCGGGCTTCAGAGATACAAAATTCAAAGGACTTACTATAAATAGTAGGGCATGAAAACTGGCGAAAATGAGGAAAAATTCTAAGTCTGGAACTTCATCCAGTAGCTATGGCAAAATGCGCCCAGCTAGTGAGGAGGCATGAAAATTTTCTAAGGGTCAAGCTCGTCCAGTACACAGGTCAAAATGCGCCCAAGGAGAAGAAAGTCAAAGCAAAGTCAAAGATTTCCATCCTGCAGCAGGGGCAAAATGCGCCCAACTTGAAGAAGGAAGGTTGGAAAATTTTTCTAAGTATAAAATTCGTCCTCCTCACCCCTCCAAATGCGCCCATCCTGTAGCAGGGGTGAAATGCGCCCAAAAGACAAAGAAGTCAAAGTGGTCAATGAGTTTCATCCACTAGCAAGGCTAAAATGCGCCCAAGGGAGAAGTGGGTCAACAAGTCAACATTTTTTTTTTATCCTCCACCTACATCAAAATGCGCTCAAGTAAGAAGAGGGTCAACAAGTCAAAGAAACTCGTCCTCCTCACCCTCCTAAATGCGCCCAAACAAGGTTATGTGAAGACAAAAATGGGAAGTCGAAAAGTCATCCTCTTGCAGAGTCCAAATGCGCCCAAGTTGAGGTGTAGAAAGTAAGTGAGGGTGGTAAATGAGGTGAAATGGGATTAAAGCGTGGTAAAAGGTGTGTTGCCTAGGCGTGATTTTTGAATTTCCTCTCCTTGCCTCAAATGCGCCTAAGGTGGTATGTGTTGGAGGAATTTTCTAAGGCGAGGTGAAGTAATATGTGTGAAGGGTGGATGACAAATTACTAAGGCGTGATTTTCTTCAAGTGTGCTAGGCGCCTCAAGTAAAGAATGAAATATTTTTAAAAGTGTTATGCGCCTAGAGTGTGGAGTGAAGTGTGAAGTCAAAACAAACTTGCTAGGCGTTGAAAGTGCAATGTGTTGAAAATATTCCAAGGTGGTGGAAATAAAACACCGTTATCACGAATTAGCCATTCCACCTGATAACCCCCTACTAAACTTGTCCGCTTCCTAGGATTCGGAAATTCAAGTACGATAATGAAGTGATTTTCAAGCCACCGAAATAAGGCTCCAAAAGTCCTCAATAGTCAATTCGAAAGCATTCCCCATGTTCAGCCGGGCTGAAGACCCTTCGTAACGAAGCCTTCGCCGGGTTTAAATCGCTCGTACTTAGCTTAATTGTGAAAAATGCAAAGCAGACCGAAAAGCGCCTCGCCTCGAAGCCAAAATCGCTAATCGAATGCAAGCGGCTAAAATTTAGCTACCGGCGATGAAAAGTGACTTTTCCAAAAATGTAATAGCTCTAAATTTTAGCCATTACACTTTTCCCCGACACTTAAACTTTTTTCCCTCGCCCTCGGGCGCTGCTTTCTTCATCTTTTTCGCGTTTTTCGTCAATCGTGCCACTTTTCGTGCCTAAATTTATTGCTCGACTTGAGTTAGGTTTTCGATTTTCTCTTTCACTTAAAAGTGTTTTAGTTCGCCATTTTCATTGTTTATGATTTTAGTTCTTCCTCTCTTCATGCTGAGCGAGTTTTCTTCAAACTGCAAATAAATTTTTTGAGTTTTTCGACATCCCTCTCCAACATTTTTCGCGTTTCATCTTTGTAATTTGTTACCCTTGCTTTCTCTTTATTCTCCAATTTCAATTGCAACTCTATGCATACAAACACTTTGCAAACCCCGAGCGCCGTTTTCATTCACCATTACATCCGTTTTCCAAAATGTGCTCAAGATGCTGAAGCGCTAAAATTTAGCGCCATGACATGTTGAAAATGCCAGAATAAATTCTAACTCTGAAAAGTGCAAGGGCGCTAAAATTTAGCGCCCCTGCATCAAAGACTGGAATCTCCAAAAATGTAAGGGCGCTGAATTTTGGCGCCCTTACACTTTTCACAACCTTTCTTCCAGACTTAGTCATTTTTTGTGCAATGGAGCAGAATTTTAGCACCTTTGCACTTTTCTTCCAGACTTAGTCATTTTTTGTGCAATGGAGCTGAATTTTAGCACCTTTGCACTTTTCTTCCAGACTTAGTCATTTTTTGTGCAATGGTGCTGAATTTTAGCACCTTTGCATTTTTGGCAGTTTTTATCTTAGTCTCTTCAAACTTGCTTTGTTTCCATTCCGAACCCCATTTCTTCGCTCCTACATCATTTTTCGTGCCTAGTTGCTCGTTTCACGCTTCCCAATGCTGCTTTTTCTGCTAACGCATGTTGATTCACCATCCTTGCAGTTTCTCTCCAGATCTCGTCAAGTGATCCCGGCGGTGATGTCCTTTTGATCTTGGTTCTTCCAAATAAAAAAGTTCATGTGAGACCGTGAAGAAGTATGAAAACTCACAATGGGCAAAGAAACATGAAGAAGCTCCTCGTTTCCGTTGTTGACATTTCCTGCATCCCATTATGCATCTTTGTAAATATATTTCTCGACATTTTCAATGTCATTTGTAAATTGTAATTACACCAAGTCCAAAGATGTAATATTTTCAAAACAAATTACACTTTGACTTTGGTCAGCTAGGCAAGATTTCCTAAAATCGCCACCTAATCCTCCCTGATTTTCTCAATCTCTTTCCTTCTTTGCTCATCCCTCTTCTATATAAATGTGAGGGATTTTCATTGTAATATTATCTTTTAGCCTTTGCAACGGCGTTGCCCTTTGTAAGCAAACTTGTGAAACTTTAAGGCTCATACTTTGTGAATGATTCAATCAATAAAGAAAAGGATTGCAAGCCGCACTTTGCGCTTGATCTCGACACTTTGTAAGTTGATTTGATTTGCAGTGATTAGTTCGAGGAATCCGGAAGCTTCTATGGTTGATGTAAACTTTATAAGCACTTATTATTTTCTAGATTGCATTGTTATTTTGTTTATCATTGGTTGAGTGATCTATAAGACTTTGGCGCTTTATAATCATTCATGCTCTTGCATGTTCTTGTCGGGCGATCTACAAGACTTTGTGCTTGTAATCGCTCGCGGCTAATTGATACCTTCTTGTTGGATGATCTACAAGACTTTGTGCTTGTAATCGTTCATGCTATTTGAAGAATTGTTGCGTCTAAGAAGACTTTGTGCTTCTAACGTAGCAAACGGTACGTTTATGCAGATCCAACATTACAAAGCCACGAACGACTTCTTTGTGCCTTCTCGTGAGCTTTCTCCTTTTAATTTATTTGTTTGTTATTAATTACTTCGTATTCTACGCCGCTTTGACGGTGATAGAGATATTGGCATTAATGCTAGTTGTTCGCTTATCAAGAATTTAACCCAACACGTGAAGCATTGTAAACATCTTCTCTGAAAAAAGAGAGAAGGATGAATGTAACACACCCCCCCACTCCGTGAATTTCGTGTACATTGTGTAATTACTTTTTGTGATTTACTTTTGTTTCTCTTAGCAGTAAGAAGGGCGCCTCCCCTTTCCGAGAGGAGAGATTCATATCTCACATAGCTGTGGCTGAAGTCCAAGTTGTGTAATCTGTCGAGAGTTGATTACATAATTTTCACCCAACAGTTTTTTGGCGACTCGGCTGGGGACACGATACGCATTCTAAAGCCTCATGCTTTCGTTTGAAGTATGCCTGTGTCCTTTTCTATTGTAATTTATTTTCTTGTAAGTTTTTCAAGATTTCACCAAGGACATGTAAATGGCTGCTCAAGGTCCTTGGGGAAATGCTTTTGGTCCGTTGAGCCTAGTTCTACCTCTACATGCTCTTCCTGAAGGCTCACGGAAGAACTTTCCCAAGTTTTTTGGTGATGGACAACATCCTGACGAGCACGTTGCTGCTTTCTACATTGCTTGTGGAGTTCATGGTGTTGAATACGAAGATGTATCTGTAAGGCTGTTTGTGGAGACTCTCCAAGGCGTTGCTGCAGATTGGTTTTATCATTTGGCACCAAGTACCATCACAAACTGGGCAACTCTCATAGCCAAGTTTGAAGAAAGGTTCAAGCCTCCTGAAGATGCTCATGCTTTGTTGGCTCAGCTCACCCAGTTGAAGAAGGAATCTCACATGCCCATGCGCGAGTTCATTGCTCACTTCAACAAGTTGACACGAAGAATTCCAACTGTTGCTCAACCTACAGCTGAGAACTTGAAATGTTTCTTTGTAAATTCTCAAGAGCCTGAGGTTGGTTTCCTATTGAGAAGAGCACCTCCAGCTACTCTTGCAGTTGTGCAGACCTTGGCGACAAAAATTGAAGATGATCTCATTCTTGCTGGGCAAATAAAAATTGACTCAGATGAATCTGAAGAAAGCTCTTCTTTGGAGTTATTTTCTTCCATCACAAGGAGGGATCCTATGGTGCAAAGGTTGGAAAATGAGCTATTTGACCTCAAAAAGCAGTTAGCTCAAGGCATGTTTTCTGTTCCTTGCAAAGACGTACCAAGGAGGTCAATTTCAAATGCTGTTGGTAATCAACACAAGTTATCTTCACCTCCAAAGAGGCTTGCTCTTGAGGTACCATTAGTAAAAGGAGCAGTGAACCATCCTGACTCCGATCCAAGTAATCTTGATGTTCTCTTCCGAGAAAAGGAAGTAGACATAGCTGGCGACTCCCAATTCTAGTTTATGCAGTCTCAGAAAGCCATTGATGAAGAGCAAAATGATGAAAGTCATTTTGTTGAAGTTCAAGTGAATGAAAATAATATTTTCTTGAGATCTGAAAAGATGGACATGCATGCAGATTTTAGTCAAGTTGAAAAGAATGCATCTGTGTCACGTGAGGACCTTCTTATAAATAATTCAGATTTTCCCAAGTCTGAGGATGGTGAACATCATATTGAGGTATGCAATGCAATCATATCTTCATTTGATTCACATGAAGGAGATCATCCCAATCAGCATGAGGTTGCCATGGTTGATGAATCAGTTGTTGAGGTAGCAACTGGTAAGAAGCATTCAATCTTTGATCGATCAAGGGAATGTCCCATAAGACATCTTGCTTGGTTGGAGGCCAATGGGAAGACAGAGGTTCCACTTGCACCTGAGCGTGAAGATAAACTTGAGGATGCAGTTAAAGATATATTTGTAGATGCACAGGAGCAGCCTGGATTCAATGATTTATTTTGGAGCAGCAGTATATCCATAATATTTTCAAAGGTAGCTGAACCTGTTCATCTCTTTCATGAAGCAATGCTTCAACCTCATCTACATGTAGCTGCTAATGATCATGGAAGGCCTTGCAAGCTGCTGAAGAAAGGCAACTATTTTGTTGAACCTGTGAACGGTTTCATTTGAGAAGGTCTCATTAATGGCTAGTTTTAATTAGGTAGGTTTTTCCCTTTTTCAATAAGTGCATTTGCATAAGTTTGCGTCTTGTTTTCATAAATTTGTTTTTCGTCGTTGTCACCTGACTCCAAGCCCAATGGATAAAGGCACTTGAATTCTGGAGTTCTTCTCCCTTCATTCGTTTCAAAGAATGGTTGAAGGAAGATCCCCAACAGGAGCCAGCTGTTATCACGGAATCTAGCAGCGCTCATTCCACGGATAACCCCCCTACGAAACTTGTCTGTTTCCTAGGATTCGTGAAGTTCAAGTACGCATAATGAAGTGATTTTCAAGCCACCTCGAAATGCGTTCCAAAGTCTCGAATAGTCAATTTGAGCATTCCCCCATGTTCACCTCGCGAAGACCTTCGAAACGAGCTCCTTCGCGAAGTTTCACTGTTCGTACTTAGCGAATTGTGAAAAATGCAGTGGCACTGAAAAAGTGCGCTCCTGCCCTGAAGCCAAAATTGGCTAAGTCTGGAAAATGCAAGGGCGCTAAAATTTAGCGCCTCTGCATGAAAGTGACTTTTTCCAAAATGTAATAGCTCTAAATTTTAGCGCCATTACACTTTTTCCTGACACTTAAACTTTTTCTGGGCCTGTTGCGTTTCTTCATCTTTTTCGCATTTTTCGTCAATCGTGCCGCTTTTCGTGCCTAAATTTATTGCTCGACTTGAGTTAGGTTTTTGATTTTCTCTTTCACTTAAAAGTGTTTTAGTTCGCCATTTTCATTGTTTATGATTTTAGTTCTTCCTCTCTTCATGCTGAGCGAGTTTTCTTCAAACTGCAAATACGTTTTTTGAGTTTTTCGACATCCCTCTCCAGCATTTTTCGCGTTTCATCTTTGTAATTTGTTACCCTTGCTTTCTCTTTATTCTCCAATTTCGATTGCAACTCTATGCATACAAACACTTTGCAAACCCTGAGTGCCGTTTTCATTCACCATTACATCCGTTTTCCAAAATGTGCTCAAGATGCTGAAGCGCTAAAATTTAGCGCCATGACATGTTGAAAATGCCAGAATAAATTCTAACTCTGAAAAGTGCAAGGGCGCTAAAATTTAGCGCCCCTGCATCAAAGACTGGAATCTCCAAAAATGTAAGGGCGCTGAATTTTGGCGCCCTTACACTTTTCACAATCTTTCTTCCAGACTTAGTCATTTTTTGTGCAATGGAGCAGAATTTTAGCATCTTTGCACTTTTCTTCCAGACTTAGTCTTTTCTTCTTGCACACTTAGTCATTTTTTGTGCAATGGAGCTGAATTTTAGCACCTTTGCACTTTTTGGCAGTTTTTATCTTAGTCTCTTCAAACTTGCTCTGTTTCCATTCCGAACCCCATTTCTTCGCTCCTACATCATTTTTCGTGCCTAGTTGCTCGTTTCACGCTTCTCAATGCTACTTTTTCTGCTAACGCATGTTGATTCACCATCC
>VDFB02063755.1:0-33935 GCA_007258455.2 Sequoia sempervirens | reverse complement strand
AGGCTGCAAATTTCCCCTTCATTGGAGCTTATCTTATAAGGTAATCTCTGCATTATCAAAAGCCATCTAAAACATGCCTTCTTAAGCTCAATTGTACTATACCATATATTATTTAAGAACCTTTTCCAATCCTTCTTTTCCATGTTGAGATTCCATATTCTATTTAAGTGATTAAAAGTCTCCTACTGGTTAGTAAGAGTTTTGTACACTGTTTTGGCATTGATTTTATTAAGTCCAATACCATCACTCCATTTAAACTCTTTATATTGTTCCTTGTTATACACATTTAACAAGGCAATTTAGGCTCTTACATGCTTCTTTTAAAACCATAACGTTCTCCAGTTGGACACAGGCTGATTGAACTCTACACTAAGTTGCTCCCAATTTTTAGCAAAACCATCCTCAAAGATATCCTCAAAGGTTCTTATACCTTTGTTAGCCCATGCCTTGGTCGAACAACCTTGTATCAGCGCCAAGGGCTTGCCATTGTGTGTCATATTCCACCAAATTGATCTATGCAAGAATAGGGTGTTGTTGGAGTAGAACTGAGAGTTTGAGATGTGCTTTTAATGAATTCTCAAGCTTTTCAGATGCTTTTGAAGACCTTCGACTCCTCCGAAGCTATAGGGTGCTAGATGCAAAGGAGGTCACAAAGAGGGAGCCCCTTCCATGCCTTAGCTAATGATGGAAGAATGTTAAAATGATTAATTTGTTGACTAAACTTAATTTGTTTATTTAACTAATGATGAAAGAGATTTCAAATGAATTAAATAAATATTATTTATTTATTTTATTTATAAGAAAATGTTAGAATAATGATTGATATAATTTAATAAATATGTTTTATTCAATTAAGATCCATATCTTTAAAAATTTGAATTAGTTAAATTAATTAAATAAACAAAAGTAATTTCTTTAATTAAGATCAAAAGAAAGATTAAATTTATTAATTAAATAATTAAAATTTATTCATTAATGTTAGAAATAAATATGTAGAATGTAATGATGAAAAACAATAAAAAAAACATTTAGATGTTTACAAATACTTTTTTAAAATTATAAATCAATACTTAATTAACAAAATCATAAATATCCATGCCTCTTCATCATTTGATAAAACTTTTTTATGTGGAGGAATTTAATAATACTATGAATGTTGTTAGTAACACATAAATTGCCAACCTTCTACATCTGAGTTGGCCTAATGGTGGTTTACTTGTACTCTTGAAAGAGAGGTCACAAATTCAAATCCTGCAGGACATAGAGTGTGTACACCTTGTATTGTGAAGCATGAGTTAGGTGTCTCCTACATACTCAGAGAATGGGGTAGTCTCATATACCTAAAGTCATCTGTAGCCCAAACATTGCCAGGTATCTAGACATAAAAGGACCTTTCCTTTCCTTTATACATACATGAAAGGTCCAAGTTCCTTCACTTCTTAAGTTACCTTTGGGCACTTTCATAACAGGCATATTTTGATGTTTTGATTTTAAATCATTTCCTTTTTGTTGTGCAAGGTCCTAATTCCTTTTAGGATGTGTAAGGGGACCTTTTTAGAGCTTATCTAAAATTAAAAATAAATTGGGAAGTCTTTTGTAGGCGTTTCCTAAGTTTTTGGGAAAAGTTTGAAAACACACTGTGTTTTCAAACCGCGTGTTTTTTTGCCATTCTTGGTTAAAAACGTGAACCCTAATGTAACCTAACTACTTCTTGACATTGTAAAAGGTGTTTTTCGACCTGGAGAAGAGGTTGGAAGATTGGTGGCGTGGCAGTTTATGAAAAAGTGAAGAGAACAGTGATTTTGTTGAAGAAAAATATAGTTTTCTGTTTTGTTTTCTGGAAACAGCGATTTAATGAATTGATTTAGGCATTTGGCTATTTGTTACAGAATGTAGGGAAGTCATTTCAATCATTTTTGTGACTGTATAGTCAGTTAACCCATCGCTATTTCCTTTTCTTGTTATTTTGTGGTTTTGTGTTTTGCAGTTTTGACTGTTAAAAATAAAAAAAATGGAGTTCTAGCCTATTTCCTGGCCGTACCAAGAAGTATGGGAACAGAGGAAGCTAGGTTAGACTCCACACCTGTACATAGTGTAAATAAAGAATGCTTTTTGAGAGTTGTTAGCATGCTAAATGATTTTTCCTAGGCGAGACAGTGAGAACCCGGCTAGGAAAAGCTTGAGGACAGCGTGAATAACTTGCAGGGGATTGAAGTTTTTTAAGAAATTATTTTTTGAGGATTTAGGGGAGTGTCTTGGCTTTGCATGGTGACAAGGAAGAGCCTTTAACAAGCCATTTTTATGAAGAACTTTTCGTGTTCTTGGCTCCTTTTGCATTTGGGCAGTGTTCGGCCTGTAGAGGCTCAAAACCTCAAGAATATTTAAGTTGTTGGCATGGGAATCACCAACCCCAAAAGAAAAACTCAGGTCATTTGGGGAGTTTAGGAGAAAATTGCATTTTTCTCTGTCAAGAGGCCTAACTGGGCTTCTAGCATTGTAGCCCTTCCAAACCCTCAATTGGTGTTTTAGTGAAAGCGATGGAGGATTGGGTTATGAAGGCTGTTCAAGAACCTTTAGAAGATTGATTTGAAGCTATGGAAGCTACTTACACCCCTGCAACAAGATTTGGAGGTATTAGTGATTCACTAGTCTTTAAGTGGATTAAGGGCTAGAAGGTGAAGGTGAGGGAAAACACCAGGAAATTCTTGGTAGTAGCAAATTGGAAAATGATAGCAGGGTTGGCAATCTAACCAGGGGTGCCTAAATAGTAGGGGACCTACAGGTTGAGTGGTGGATGAGATATCACCAAAGAGGTTATCAAATTGTGACCCAGAGCATTGAGTCAGTGAGTGATTCAATCCAACCTTGTTCTATCACACGATCAGTCTTACTCCAGTACGTTAACACACTAAATTTGCAACAATTGTCTGGCTCAAGAACAAAACACTTGGAATGCATTTACTAGAGCCCACGCAAAAAGATTCGTGATGAGATTTAACTCTTCCCATTTCCTCGAAATATCAGGACTCTTAAGCCATGCCTGTTGTTCAAACAACAAATCATAAACAAACAGTAAAAGAACTGTGCATGATAGTGTCCTCCTGACACAGAGGCAATGAAGAAAGGAGCAGAGAAAACAATGCAGGTTCCTAATACTAATTTGCGACCCAGAAAAAGCCCAATGCAGAACCAGAGCAGAAAAATGTCGACTATTGAATGTTCAACTATGCTTTCTAAAACACTCTTCTTCTTGTTTCTGTTCTACGAGCAAACTCTTCTTCTATAATTTAGAATATGAAAGCATATAAAATGTCATGTTTTCCATTTCTATTAAATTCTAGATTAACGATGATGAAGAAAAGGTAATCAAACATAGATGAACTGTATTTTATCCTTTACAATCATAAATATGCTTAAAAACACTTTCAACTTGTATCTATGATGGATATTCACAATTAGCACATTATGCAAAAATGCCATCTATAGCAGAGCAAGAAGCTGGTAGACAACGATTTGGTGAAGATATGCTTAAGTTCTTAACTGACCCAGATAGATATCAAAAGAGAAAAACGAGATTTTACATTTCATCGTGCGTGGTTTAAGCACATACATGTATAGATCCAACCACAGTTAATGAGGATTGTATCATGAGTTAACAGGTGCTCTCAATTGAGCTACCATGAAAATGCGTTTTCTGGATATGTCAATCACTCATGTTCTTTAATAAAATTCATTTATTTGAAATGTGCTACTTATCATAGTTTAAAAACTCAGACTTGGTAAAAACCCGGCAGATCCAAACAAAAATTAAAATTTAGGAAAAACATGGCAAAAATAAGCAAATAATTTTAACATTAAAAAGCACATAAATTTGAAAAATGATTTTTAAAAACATGTATAAAAATGAATTTACAAAAGTCATTCATAATTTTTCCTCTATAGATCAAAAATGAGTTCAATTCACATCACAGTGTCATATGATTATAAATATATCTATATTAATATTTTTAAAATTACATCCGTGAAAAGCATGGACCAAAACAATTTTTATTTTTTGTTTTTCTTTAAACCAGAGTGAGGGTCTGGGTGCAGCAGCCCACAATAGAGTTTAGGGAAAGCACAACTCTATAGAAATTTGGGGGCAGAGCCCCCAATATGGTCAAGGGGCAGCACCATTCATGGAAGTTTGGGGTCAGAGCCCCCAATGGGGTCAAGGGACAGCACTCCTCACAGCTGTCTATGGTCTGTTGAGGGGCAGAACTCCTCATGGGGTCTGGGGACAGAGTCCCCTGCAGCATAGCGGCTAGGGGCAACACCGTTGACATGTACCTTATCACAATATAGGGTGAGGTTGAGGGGCGGAGCTCCCTCCTGAAGCCCGAAAGATCCTATCTGACCCACAAGAACTAACAAGTTCTGCGGGTTATTAGCAATTTTTTGAACTATGCTATTTATAATATCTCAAACCCCTGCATTGTCAGATTAGATTAATGAGCTCAGTTGTTTTTGGATGTGCTTATGACTAGCTCCAATAATTTTCACATTTTGTAACTTATTGCTCAATATATCAACTCTGGGTATGTGCCACAGCTTTTCGGATAAGCTACTGATGGTCCACGGATGAATGCCACGATATAATCAGTCAAAGGAGAACAAGGGGATAAATGATGTGAACTCCTAAAAACCTATTTTAATTGGCATAGGATAGAACGTAATCTGATAACTATTTTACAGGGAAATAGCAGAAAGGTTTGAAAGGGCTGACTAGGGCAATGCAGAAAGCTTTACAGAAACATGAGCCATGATCTATAATGATTTTGTTATGCTAGTTATGCACAATGTGCTTAAGCAGACAACGTATCAATGAGAAACATGAGCCACGATTTAAAATGGTTTTATTATGCTAGTTATGCATTATATGTGCTTATGCAGGCAATGTACTGTTTCATGTTAATATAGTATCAAAATCTCTAAATAAATATCTCTTTATCAACCAAGAAAATAAATATGATTTTCATAGGATGGTGAGAATGGAGACAGAAAAAAAGTGACTGGTATAGATTAAATCCCCTTTAAAAGTTTCTCACTAAAAATTTTAGATTTAAATCATCTGTATAAAACGGGGACTGCTGTATTCTTAAACTCCCCAGGTATTAACAGCCAGGTTTACTAGTGTTTAGTAGATACATGATTCCTATCCAAGCTTGTCTGCTTAAGGGGTTCGACTCCACAAGTACTGTACTCATCACCAGCAATCCACATTCTTGTATCAAATGTGGCTTCATATTCAAGCCGTCAGCCACGTCAACACTAATTTGGGGAATCTCTAGCTCTACAAAGAAACAAAACCAATCCAACACACCTTTAGTTTGAAGGTTCTGAACTTATAACCCATTAACTCTGTGCCTATGTAACTAAAATTAAAAATATACAATGATATGATCAGAGTCATTACCAAATGATTTGCAGCTTTAGCATATGCAAGTAATATATTGGACAAGCCACATGCACCGCCTCAACTGAGCACTATTCAGCCCCCAAGAAAAGATTCACTAACAAACTTTCAATTAGAAAATTTGGCCAACCCCTAAACATCCACATCTGTCACCAACACAAAAGTTCAAAAACTACAATTTCGTTTAACTGAAGATACTTGCAGTATTTAACATTCCACTATTACAAAACTGTAGAAGTAAAATAAGAAAAAATTCAATTATGTTCTCTTCAATACATCTAGAGCTTGGCGTGACTTCCCCAAAAAGTGCCAATATGATAATACTAAAGAATTTTAATAAACTTCATAACCTAAATCAGTTACCTGAAATCCGAGGCCTGAACTTAGATGACCACTTTCTCAATAATTCCTCAATATTTGCATCCATCCGTGTTCCTGTTCCTCCCCATGCCAACATGTGTATAATGTCAGCAAGAGATGATCCTTTAACTTCATGCACTGCCTTGAATCCCATTCTTGTGTAAAATCTTACAAGCTGTGACAAAATCGAAGGCAATCCCTGTAGTAATGTCAAGCTCCCGAGTTGATAGATCCAGAGGTTATTATAACATTTTCTCACATATTTGAAAGTGCTACTCGAAAAGATTTGTTCAATTTGAAATTAGGACCCCATTCAATAATCAACTATTTTTTACTCAATACTACCAACCCACTCCATGAAGGTCTCTCTCTCTCTCTCTCTCTCTCTCTCTCTCTCTCTCTATATATATATATATATATATATATATATATAGAGAGAGAGAGAGAGAGAGAGAGAACACCAAACATCACTTGGACTGGGCGGTGCAAAAAGCAATAATAGCAACAGTGAAGGGAGTATGTAAGGCATTTTTTACCTAGAAATATAGGCTTTCTGAAGAATTGTAATGTTCTACAGCAGAAAATTCAACAAGGTAAAAGTCCCCTACAATAAATTTACAGTGTAGACATTTGAGAAGTCATTCCCGAAGCAAATGGAACCCGATCCTCATCATTAGCCACGGAAGGGCTGTTCAAAACTGGTAATCAAGGGCACTAGATCTGAATGTAGCATGAGGTAAAAGGCGCAAGCTGAGTGGATCCTTCATTATGATCTTTGAAAGCATGGATGAAGAGACTCTCCAACCATCCAATGCCAACAAAAGAAAGACTCAAAAAATACATTCAGTTATAATACTAAGGCAAAAGTACTCTACATTACGACAAAGCTATGTTCAAAGAAGGGAAGAAGCTAATAATACTATCCCAATCAGTAAAGTGGTCATAGGGAGTGGTATTTGTCACCCCATACAATCCCCTATAGCTAACAAACCAAGTCAGCAGTAGTCATTAAGCAGCCCTGGCATAATGGCACTGTTTGACTGGTCTGCTGCCATTTAGAATCTAGATAATTATCCAAATATCCCTGTCAACCTGCAAATGAAATCTGGCAAGAGGAATCCAAAAGATTAAAACACAGGAATTGGCTTACATGTTTCACCTAGTTGCCTTGGCGAGCAAAGTTCCACCCACCAGGACTGTAAAACTTCATATCTCTGAGTGAAATATAGGTTGCATCGACAGAAGTTTGACATCTCTACTGTTAGACACTGAGAGAGCAGTGCGATTGAAGGGAGGGCTAGCTCCACACAAAAGCAGTAAAGTGAAGAATATTTTTCTGTCAAAATGATTACTAAAGCCTTTGGTCCAATCTATTGAAACTGATGAAAATCCCTGGGTATAAGTTTTTGAAAAAACAGAGACAGAGTACACAGTGTATGAGATGGATAGAAGTGACCTTAAAAACCGTAATAAAAACTCAGAAAAACCCTTGTAAGTATTGAAAATAGAAAAGTAAAAAATCTAAATCTGGCTAGTGTTTATTTCAAGTTGTCTAAATAAGTAGCTTACAAGCCTAAGGGCTGTAGTTCAACCATAAGTAAAAATGGTTACACAACCGTGGCAACGAGGAGATGGTCTTAATCATCTCCCCTGTAACTATGGCACCCATTGGATGGATGTAATCATCTCCCCAATAATATAGTACCCAGGGGATAGCCGTGGCCCATAACCACATTGTCAATGATCAAGGCACCCAGAGATAGCCATGGTCAGTAACAGTCTTCCCGATAACTGGCACCAAGGGATACAATTAATTATATCCCCATCTAAATATGGCACCCTGGGGATGGCCGTAACATCTCCCCAATTACTATGGCACCCAGGGAAAGCCCATAGAAATAAGGATGGCATCCAGGTGATGGCTGTAACTATCTCCCCAATAGCCATGGCACCTGGAGGATGGCATAACTGCCTTCTCCAATAACTATGGTGCCCTGGAGATGGGCATAACCTATCATTTACAAACAAAAAAAGTACCTTGGAATGGTAAAGGGGTGAATCATTGATGGCAAGCAACTCTGCCGTTTTACAATTGCAGTCGAAGCCATGGCGAATGGCAACTGCGCCCAACAGCAATCCCATTCCGAAGATGGAGGTGTTGTGCATTGTAAATGCTTGCCTGGTCATCCGTATAGTCTCCAAGTGCAATATCTTCCCTTTCCCTCCAAACCAGAGGCTAATGAAGCCATTTGCTCTTCCAATCTCCTCCCCTGTGACCATACTGATGGCCCTCACTTCGAATCCGGGCCCCCACGACTTGACCTGTACTTGCACTTTTTGGGCGCTGCCCACCTTCAATATGTCCGCCATGTTTGGCAACTCTGAATTGGAATTGGATTTGCAGGGTCTCTCCGCCACTACTTTCAACCTTCCTATCCTTCTTCCGCACATTGCCCGTTGATTTGAGTGCCACACATTTCTCATATCATATGATGGACAGGTGTGAACACCTATAGTGTGGCAAATGAAATGTGGCGAAGCCATTGCATTCAATATAATGTGACACAGCGCAGCCACGATATCATCCACAACTTTCACACGCTATGCTACCCATATCTTGTTAGAGGCAGCGATTCTAATGTTTTCAAATGTTCTCGCTAATACAACTAAGTCTAAACTTTGTAAAGGTGAAAAATCGTGTGGTTTATAATGCCTACTATATAATAAATATTTTTATTCTACATCAATTAGTATTAGCAAATTTTCTAATTCATTAAGGGAGAGGGCCCGATGATGGGTAGAGTAACCTTGAGCGAGGGGTCCACGGCATCAACGTCTGAGTCGACTAAATTTTTTTTGCCACGTGCCTTCACTGTCGAGCTAGTAGTTTGAAATAAAAATTTGGCAAGATTTTGAGCACGCTTTCTAATGTTTTGGGGGTGATTTCCAAAAACCACCAAAAAAGAGTAAAAATTAGGCGTATACCTATCACAGACATCTATATGACCGATGGTTGTTTGGCGCCACGCCAATACTTGCATATGCATATTCTAGTTAATGTGCATTAACTACTACACATTCCCCGCCGTCGGTCTTAACACCTACCACCTCGGCATGCACACCATTCGCTTGGTCTTGCATTTTGTTCACAAAACACCCATTCATGAGACATCATTCATTTTCAGCGGTTCCATTCAAAACCAGCTCTGGTTAGGACAGACACCGACGGTGGTGAGGCCATGGCCGAGTGGTGGTGATACATTTTTCATGCTTTCTGTGTTTATCAACACCATATTCAGTAAAAGGAAACTATATAACTTCTTGTTACGCAGGTGAGGTTGTCTTCCAACCTCACTCAGGCAATAACTATGCATTGCAATATTTTTCTAGGTTTTTCTTGCGATTTTCTTTTGTTAAATGTGCAAGAAAAAGTTGTAATGCTTTCATTGTGTAATGAAGCTTTGTTGCAGCTTATTCATGGCCGCTACTATGTATTTTATGGTCGATTGTGTGTATATGTGACTATACAGATATATATATGCATATATATGGCCGACTATTTGTAAATGTGTGTATACACAAATATATATGCATATAAATATATATATATGCATATATATCTGTGTACACACACATATACACACAGCAACGGCCCGCAAATATAATTTTCCAGCAATAATAGAACTATATAATGGCGGACTGTGTCTATATGTGAGAATACAGTTATATATATGCATATAAATGGCCCACTGTGTGTATACGCGTGTATACAGTTACATTTATGCATATATACGGTCGACTGTGTGTATATGTCTGTATATATCCATATTTATATGTCTACACACACACCACCATAATATATGTGTTTGTTTTCATTTTATACCTCTGTAATTGGAATATATGCATATATATGTGTCTATACACACAGTCCACCATTCAAATAGAGCTTAGTTTGCGTTTTATACCTCTGTACTTTGCATATGTATAGTGGCAGTATGTGTGTTTTTGCAGCTCGATTGTGAAGGGTTTTATGCACCTATGTTTTAGCTGGATCTTTCGACCGTTGCCGTGAACCCCTCACTCAAAAATTCCCAACCCCCATCGTCCACTCTTCCCTATCCTTCGTCTTTGCTTCAAATATGACTGATTTAGGGAATACAGTCATATCCATTTATAGAATTTTCTTAGTCAATTTCGTAATCATTTTTTTTTTAATTGACTAATCATTTATACAATTTTCCTAGTCAATTTAATAATCATTCTAATTTTTAATTGACTAAACATTTCTTTTTAAATTGATATAATATTTAACATCTTTATATTAGACTAAATTATAAAATATTATGTATGCATGTATGCACACATACATACATACATACTACATAATTATTTATGTATGTATGTTTTTATTTGAGACATAGACATACATACTTATACACACATACCTAGATGTATGTGTGTATAGTATGTATACACACATACATGTATGGATGTGTGTATAGTATGTATACACACATACATGTATGGATGTGTGTATACTTACTATACACACATGCATACATATATGTGTGTACTATACACACATGCATGTATGCATGTGTGTATACACACATGCATACATGTATGTGTGTACTATACACACATGCATGTATGCATATACATACTATACACACATGCATGTGTGTATGTGTGTATACGTACTATACACACATGCATACATGTATGTGTGTATAGTATACTATACCCACATACATACATACTTTGGGAAAAACATAGGTGCATGCCACCCGAAACTATGGAGTGTATGATAGTGTTCTAATACTGCCATTATATATATGCAAGTTGCAGGTCTACAATTACATGTTTATTGAAGTGATCATGTGTATGCTTTGTTTGTTCTTCAATTAAAGTGACTGTAAATATCGGCTCCTCTCCCTTACAGCTATGTGTGATGATGGTTGACTCCTACTTATGTTAATATCAGGTCAATTAGATACATAGTTTGTTCATCAATTACACTCAATCTTACATGTATGAATTTGTTGTTACACTATGTACAATTGTTTGATATTTTGTTCATTTCAAATCAACTCAACTACATGCATGGTTAGTTTGTTCTTCAATTACATTCGATCTTACATGTATGCATTTGTTGTTACACTTTGTACCATTGTTTGATATGTTGTTCATTTCCAATCAACTCAATTAGATGCATGGTTAGTTTGTTCATCAATTACACTCAATCTTACATGTATGAATTTGTTGTTACACTATGTTCAATTGTTTGATATTTTGTTCATTTCGAATCAACTCAACTACATGCATGGTTAGTTTGTTCTTAAATTACACTCAATCTTAACATAAGTAGGAGTCAGCATATGGTTAGTATGTTTTGCATTTGTTGTATGAAGTTATATTTCAGTATGTTGTTACACTATGTACCATTGTTATATATGTTTCATATGCATATGCATATATGCAATTGTTGTATGAAGTTAAATTCCAGTATGCTATTTGAGAAATGGTATTAACATAAGTAGGAGTCAACATATGGTTAGTATGTTTTGCATTTGTTGTATGAAGTTGTATTTCAGTATGTTGTTACACTATGTACCATTGTTATATATGTTGCATATGCATATGCATATATGCAATTGTTGTATGAAGTTAAATTTTAGTATGCTATTTGAGAAATGGTATTAACATAAGGAGGAGTCAACATATGGTTAGTATGTTCTGCATTTGTTGTATGATGTTATATTTTAGTATGTTGTTACACTATGTACCATTGTTTGATATGTTGCTCATTTCCAATCACCTCAATTAGATGCATGGTTAGTTTGTTCTTCAATTACACTCAATGTTACATGTACGAATTTTTTGTTACACTATGTACAATTGTTTGATATGTTGTTCATTTTGAATCAGCTCAATTATATGCATGGTTAGTTTGTTCTTCAATTACAATCGATCTTACATGTATGCATTTGTTGTTACACTATGTACCATTATTAGATATGCATATTGCATCTATGCATATTCATATTGCATATATGCAAATATGCATATTTGCAATATGCATATGCATATATTCAATTGTTAAATGAAGTTAAATTTTAGTATGTTGTTTGAGAAATGGTATTAACATAAGCAGGAGTCAGCATGTGCATGTGCATGTGCATACTGTCAGTAATTGCCTTCTCCATTTACATTTAAATTAGATGAATGGTTAGTTTTTTCATCAATTACACTCAATCTTACATATATGAATTTGTTGTTACATATGAATTTTAGTACGATGTTTGAGAAATGGTATTAACATAAGTAGGAGTCTGCATATGCATATGTATGTGCATACTGTGAGCAATTGCCTTGTCCATTTACATTTAAATTTAAATGAGTGGACACCTTGTTAATTTTCATAACCATCTTTTATGCTGTCATTGGCCACTCTCCCTTTAAGCTCTGTTATGGTCAAAATATTTCCAACCCTTTCAAATACAACATTACCATACATATGTATGTTGCACATAATGATACAACATACTAAATTTTCAAATTAACTTAAAACAACAAATTGATACACCCTTATGATACATATATGTATAGATTACTATAGATAGATACATAAGTTTCCTATCACAGAGATAAATAGATACATATGTTTCATATTGCAGAGATAGACAGTAACATGATGGAATATGTTGTCTCTATGGTATCCATATTGATGTTTCAAGTTAGAAACATTCAAAACAAAAAAATTCAAACATCGTTTTGAATCCATCAAGAAGTTCACAACAAAAAACTAGCAACCAAACATTCAAATCAATCGAAAAATGAAGGAAAACTAAAATTTGATGGCAAGTTGTCTTGTGAGTTGGATGTGGCTTGTGACAGAGGACTCCATGATTGAGTTGGTTGGATTATGCTTGGGATGGGTGAGGTTTGATAGGCCTGTAAATGAGGACTCCAACTCTCATATAGTTGGCTTCTTGTGGGGCTAGGTGAGTGTGTATAGGAGAGTGAGTGAGAAGGACTCAAACTCTGAAATGTTTGGCTGGTAGCCTGGGTAGGTGATGGACAATATTGGGAGCATTGAATAGATACAAAATTTGTGAAGATCCTATGGCAGTTAGGCAAGGGATTTAGAGGGCTGCTGAGTTGCCTCTCCTTTGCATCATTTTCTTGTGCCTTCTCCAACTCTTTTTCCCTTTTTGTGGCTACCTTTTCTCTCCGTTGGTCCTCCCTTTTTTTGTCCTTCTCCTTCTTTTGCAGCTCTTTTTCAACCTCTGCTGCTACTCGTTGCTTTTCCTTTTCAATTCTCATAAGACTTTTCACCTCCAATTCTGCAATCCTTTCTATCTTGCACTCTGAAAGCTATTGCTTCTTCCTCAATTTCAGTTCTTCTAGTTCCTTCTTTTCATCTTATTCACTTAGCATTGCCATGAAGTCATCAGCAGTTAGGAGTTGGGATCCTCTTTGCAACTCGATCCCACGGTCAGCTACCTTATTAGACTTGTCTTTCACCACATGAATCGATAGCTTCAAGAATTGTGACATGCGTGAAGTTTTTTGGCCTCCCAAAGGCTCAATCAAATCAACATTATTTGTTTTTGGCATCTCACTATATGTAGCATCCATTCTATCTCCTAACTGCTCATTGTCAATGTCTCCACAATCAACATAGAAATGTACTAACGTATTGGGACCCATGTAGTGCGGTGGATATGGCATTGAAAGACTTTGTTCTTCGTCCACATGCATATCCATAGCAAGATTGGCAGCACCATGAAAGAGCCAGGAGGGTTGCTCAGGTGGAGTTGGCAGGGAAAGAGATATGTCTCCAATACTACCGTGGTCTCCCAATACTGATGGTTCAAGTGGTTCATTGGAATCTGAAACAACAAATTCATACATGTAAGTTTGAGAGTATTTGAAGAACAAATGAATCCAATCTATGTAATTTAAATGCAAATAGAGAAGGCAATTATTGATAGTATCCACAACCATATGCATATGCATATTGCAAATATGCATATGCAGGTTTGCATATATATGCATATCTAAAAATGGTGCATAGTGTAACAACAAATGCATACATGTAAGATCGATTGTAATTGAAGAACAAACTAACCATACATCTAATTGAGATGATTTGAAATAAGCAACATATCAAACAATGGTACATAGTGTAACAACATATTGAAATATAACTTCATACAACAAATGCAAAACATACTAACCATTCATCCCATTTTGCTGATCTCCAACTTCTGCAGTTCCAACATTAGACTCACCCTCATTGACTGCCAAACCATTGTTGGAAAGGCTTAGAATGTTTGCAATAGCTGATGCTTCCTCGGGGGTAGCAAAGTGTAATGTATCGCTAACCCTCATGTCATTATCCAAAGCATTTCGATCAAATGGCCAAGTACTTGTCCTCTTGAAGCCAGTTGTAATATTTGAAAAAGTCAATGACTTTTGAAAAGCTAGGTTGCCAAGTGTAGCCAATTGTTCCCTTCTTATTTCCAGATTTGGATGTCTAATGCTCCAATTTGTTCTTTCCTTTTTCAAGTTACACTTGAAAGACGAGAAAACACTCACATCAAGAGGCTACAACATGTGTGATGTGTGGGTGGGTAGGGTGAGCAAGTCAATACCAAGTTCCCTTGTTTTGGTAATGGTAGAGAAGGCTACATGGCTACCATGCCCATCAAATATCAAGAGGTGCCTATGGGTGGGTGAGCAACCCCCAGGTACTTGCATAGCAAAGAACTTGAGCCATTTGATAAAAAAATCTTTCGTCATCCATGTGTGAGGTTGAACAACCATCAATGCTCCTCGCTCATAGTTGGCTATGTAGTTTTGCACTTTTTTTTTCTCTTGAACAAATAAAAACCTGGAAGTTTTTGACCTGCAACATTTACACATGCTAGAATAGTGATCCACTCTTGAATCTTTGGGAGAATGTAACCAACACTTCTCACGCCTTTCATGGAAAGCACCTTCATGTTACCATTTCGGCTAGCTTGCAGCACTATCTCATCATAGTTCCAAATCCTCTACGGTCCATAGTTCCCTCCTGCATATGCCTTCTCCAAAGTGTCATAGAAAACACTTACAACCAGTTGCCTTAGATTTATAACATAGTCTCTATCTTGACCTTGGGCTACTCTCAAGTAGAGATCAGGATGCCTTCTTTTGAATCTTGTCCACCATGGCTTGCCAGGAAGCCCATTCTTGAATGGATTATTCCTTGATTTGCATATTTGGGCCACTTCCATTTTCAAATTGATAATCTCCAAACCTTGGCCAACAACAACCATCTCCTTGCACCATTCGACAATCAATGACTCTTCCTCCTCAGTTAGGATTGTTGGGGGGCCTTTCCTTTTTGTAGTGGTCACACCACCTAGCCAATTAGACAATGTTGAGGTAGGAATACCCCACTTTTTTGTTGCACCTCTAGTTGACTAGCCATAGTCTTCGACATCTTTAAGGGCATGGTCCATGTCAGCGTGGGTCCATTCACGCCTCGGTGCAACCCTTTTGGTTGATACAACTGGGTTAGCTTGTACTACAAATTTGGTTGGTTGTTCCAAAACAATTTCTACCTCCTCCTCACTACTTGGTTCTTCAGTTCCCTGGTGAACATGAATGACAACATCCTCCTCATCGCTATGTGGCAAATGCACACCTCTCTTGTGTGCGGGCATAGTTGTCCAGCTCCGCTTTTGTGGAGGCTTCCTCCTTGAAGATCGCCTCCTATTTGTTTGTGCATTTATCTTCCTCTGTATTGAACCAACACAGTGATTAGTAAACAACATACACTTAATATTGAAAATAATGATACCAACTGAAACAACGAATCCATACATTTACTATTGACTATAATTGAAGAACAAGCTAACCATGCATATAATTGACACAACATTATGATACACATATATATGAACTTGCAACAACAACATGATACAAATATTTATATCTTCAAACAACTTTGCAAGACAATAAAGGGTTTCAAATATTTATATCATACTACTGTTTCAAGTTGGGTTAATGTTTCATAATGTTGTTTGAGATATTCTTTCCATACTGTCAATACAATTGAAGAACAAACAAATCATACATCTAATTAAGTTGAATGTAACCAATGGTGGGTAGGGTAGCTTTGAGCAAGGGGTCCACGTCATTAGCGTCCCAGTCGGGTAATTTTTTTATGCCACATCCCTTGACAGTCGAGCTGACATTATGCAACTTTTATATATGTATGTATATATCTATCTCTACAATATATATATATATATATATATGTATCTATCTATATATGTATGTATATATCTACCTTATTGATGTTTCAAGTTATTTATGCTCTTTCATTCCATGGTTATAACACAAGTAGGAGTCATATGCTATCATAGTTGGCTATAAGGGAGAGGGGTTGTCAATTACAATCGTTTAAATTGAAGAACAAACACATAGACAAAATGGAGAGGAGCTATGTGTGGGCATAAGAGCTGATTGTGGGTATACATTTGGACATATGACATATGGTGGGTATGGTATGTGAAAGCTTGCTTATACACTGTCAATTTAATTGAAGAACAAACAAAGTAACGGAGGATCTTTTTTTCCCTACAAAGAATGCAGTGAAGTGGTATAAAGTTGATGGCATTTTCCATGAAATTTAGATTCTTGGCATTTTCCAATAGTTTATAAGTCATGGTATTTTCCATGGATTTTATAGCAGTTCTAACTACATGCACTGCAGGGCAAGAGTGTTTTGATGTGACGTAAATATCGACCCCTCTCCCTTACAACTAACTTTGATGATGGTTGAGTCCTACTTATGTTAATACCATTTCTCAAACAACGTAGTAACATAAGTAGGAGCTAGCCATTATGACAGTTGACTGTAAGGGATAGGGGCCGATATTTACAATCACTTTAATTGAACAACAAACAAAGCATACATCTAATTAGGTTCAATGTAAATGAGGACATACATATAGTCACTTTGTAGAGATAGATAAATATTTAATTTGAATGTGAATGAACAAGGTATAAATTGAATGTAGATACCTATATTTGGTGATGAACTGTACAGTAATATATAAATTTGAGTATGCAATATATATATGCAGAGATAGATAGATACCTAATTTGAATGTAAATGAACAAGGTATAAATTGAATGTAGATACCTATATTTGTTGATCAACTGTTTAGTAATATATTAATTTCAGATTGCAAAATAGAAATATACATACCTTGTTAATTTACATTCAAATTAGGTTATCTATCTATCTCTCTTCAAATATATATATATATATATGTTTCCCATAGCCCTATCCATTTTCATGAAACTTACACATTTATCTATATCTGCAATATATATGGCCATATTCATTTTAATGAAACTTACACATATCTCTCTCCCTATATATATGTATATATATATATATTTGTAGAGATAGATAGATACCTAATTTGAAATTAATATATTATTGAACAGTTCATCAACAAATATAAGTATGTACATTCAATTTATACCTTGATTTACATTCAAATTAGGTATCTATCTATCTCTACAAATATATTATATATATATAGCGGGAGAGAAATGCGTAAGTTTCATTAAAATGAATAGGGATATATATATTGCAAATATAGATAAATGTGTAAGTTTCATGAAAATGGATAGGGCTGTGGGAAACATACGTGGATATGTATCATTTTGTGCATCATATATATGTATGGTAATGTTGTATTCGAAAGGGTTGGAAATATTTCTACCATAACAGAGCTTAAAGGGAGACTGGCCGATGACAGCATAAAGGATGGTTATGGAAATGACTTACCGAAAGAGATGAAGGAGGAGACCGCATCGATTTGGAGGAGGTCATCGTCGCTCAGGAGCATGCAACAAAAAGTGAGAAATTTGAAAATTTTGAATAAACTGTAACGTGTAACTTGCATCCCACAAATGAGGATTGCTTGCATAAATAAGTTTGTTGAATTTGAATTGGTAGCAAGTGGATTAATTTGAATTATAGGAGGGAATTTGATCTGCATTCAATGGATTAATGGTAGAAGTGATAGCTTAATGGGTACGTAGGATTTCTGGTTGGTGATTTGAAGTGATATTAAGTTTGTTTTTGAATTGTAACCAATTTTTTTAAAAAAATTATGATTATTGTTTTTTAAGTGGATTTGTAAATAATAGAGTGATAATTAAGTGTTATAATAAAATTTTGCAATGCATAGTGAGTCTGAGAGTTCGTGTTTTTCAATTTTGCAGGCAAATTCAAAACAAGATTGGTTATTATGGACATCCAGGAATCAGTTGATAGTAAAAAGAATATGAGAAATGGGACATGTTGAAATGTATTTTGTTCAAATATATTTGGAATTAAATCACTTGGCAATGTCTTATATATATGTTAACTCACTTTTAAAGCAAGAAGACTTATATTTTGGTTAATAAAATATTCCTTCACAACAACCTTTTATTGGGAAGGTGGCAAATATTATTTATATTGTGGAAATAAGATTATCATTATGCATTCACTTGATATTGTGAAATAGGCAAATAAATGTCCACTTGCATTCACCCACTCTTGAGAAGGTGGCAACAAAAAAGTCAACCTATGATAGAACATATGTGAATTTAATATGAATCTGTCATATCATATTTGAAAGGAAATTTAAAATTTTTATTGGTATAAATTTAACCCACCGGTGGGCCCAGGCTGTCCATAGCTATACCAGCGATGGGACCCTGTCGCACAATCGGCTCCTCTACCATACATACGATTAGATTTTGATATTGCCTATTAGTTTTGCTCTTTAAAAATCACATGGAAGTATTAAAATACAGCTAAAAATTTCTTTCAGTCATATGTATCACAAGTCTCATGATCTGGAACATAGACAATTATTTGGCCCATCTTTGAAATCTGCCCTGTTCTCCCCACACACCATTGATACAGGCATTTTCTTCTAGTGATTATATGCGGCGTGTCTGCGATTGTGCGTAATCTCCTCAGAATCTACCTTCGATCTCGGTTCATTCCCAATGAAGCGAAAGGCAGAAATTGCTCATGCCGTGAAAGAGAAATCAGCTGGACAGATCTGTAGCGAAGAGGGAGAGACTTATGCTGACGATCTGTCACTCCATGTTCAGGATAAAGGTAAAAGTGTGCATGCAAGCGCCATTGGGGAAGCGCTCTCTCCCAATCTGTTTAGGGTGATGCGTATTGTTCCTGACAAGCAAGATTACAGCTTTGTTGAAAAGGTGCATCTTCCAGAAGATGAAGTTCTAGGACTCTGTAATAAGCTTGTGCCCTCTTCCGCCTCTGCTTACGGAGGTGAGCCCCCGCGGGTTCGTATCAATTTCAGTGCTTTAAATCAAGTATGCTTACCGGCGTTCGGGTTCTATGGAGACAAGAACATGATCATACATATTTTCCGCAAGGAAAGTCTGGTGGATGATTCCGTTCTTGCTGAGATGGAAGGAAGACTGTTTGAACCTGGATTATATGTCAGTCTTCCTGAAAAGGCGAGTAGCATAGTTGTTTTCTACTGGCATGAAGGTGAGCATTTTGAGCAGGCCTCTAGAAGAAACGTGTCTTGCAATTTCATCAGATACCTGGTTGAACTTTGTGATAGCGTATATGTGTGTGTGAAAGGAAGCTACCCTTTTGAAGCTCTGGCTGCGTCTGCAACAAGCGCTAGTTCAAAAGCTACGCGCACACGACGGATTCAAGTCTCCAGTGTGAAGAATTCGGAGAATAATGTGGAGCTCTTGCCTGGTTATAGCTTAAGAATTGACAGAGGAGTGAAGAGTAAGAGATCTCCGCTAAAACTAAGTGCAAATAAGGCAAATGTTAATAATCATGATGGAACAGTGGTGTTCTGTGAAGGGTATCACCACTGTTGTTTCCTGACAACAGAGGAGAGATCTCCAAGGATTTCTAAGAAAAGGGAGGACGTGTCTATGAAAGCTTCTGCATTTCGCATTTCACTTGAAAGATGGTTGGAAGTATCTAATGTTGATTACTCCAGACTGAGTAACGAGCAATTCATAATTCTCCTGGAAAACTGTCGGCTACAAGAGTTCGAGGAGTACTCCAAGTTTAAGAAATCTTTCAAGACGAGCGAGTCAGCCATATGCTCTGAACAATTTAAGGAATTCGAGAGATGTTTTCTCAAAGTGGTTCCAGAATTCTGCCGGCACGTTCTCCTTTTCGTGGGCGTTGAAACAGAACTAGTGAATCCGAACGAGCCGAATTCCTGCTCTGACATGGACATCGACGCCAACAGATTTGAGCAACTGCATCGAGAACTTTCAGTTATTTTAGCAGAGAAGGATAACGTTTGCCATGGAGATCGGAGCATGTTGTTGCTTGGATCAGAAATCAGGTTCGTATCTAGTGACGGTGAGCATGTGATTAGCGTGAAAGTTCGGGCCAAGGAAAGCAGGCAACGCCTTTCATCTCTTATGGACAAGAAGTACATGTCAAATGCTCCAGTCAATGTGCCTGCTCCAGAAAGGTCAAAGGAAAGGCGAAGTTTCTACATCCTAGCACCGCCACTAAAGACTTCCCACTATCAGGTGAGATTGTTAAAATTGTATTCTTTCCTGTTACTGCTAAATCAGGTATTACAAATGAAGTGGAAGGTGAGGTTCATCTTGTCGATAAGAGTGCCTCGTGCTCTGCAATTCGTATTTGGTTAGAAAACATGGTTCCTATTGAATTAAGAAGCCTCGAAAGAAATTTAGTTTTCGCTTCTTTCTTGATGGGCTTTGACCAACGTCTAGGTCTAACATTTACGGAAGACCATTTGTCATTCCAAGACAACCAAAGTCTGCCACCCGAAATCCGAGATCAGTATATTAAATTCTGTAGCGGCCACCTTGCTCAGTCAATCGATGACGAGGCCCTCTTATCTCATGACACCCTCAAAACCGTGTGTTTTCAAGTCTATGAGGACCATGGACGCAAGTTTCAGGAAAACATCAAGGAGTTGTGGAATCGTTTGTTTAAGAAGGGGGGAAATTTGGTCGGCACTCAACTCAGTGAAGCCGAGGATGAGTTTGTACAGGAGTTGAAGAAGAAGATGTCCACGGTAAAGAATGGCAACTCAGTGACCAGGTATATTGAAGAAGTTACCAGTAAAAGATTGTGGTATTTATATTTGTGGCAAGTGGAGCTGAAGTTGAAGGTGTCAAATGAGGAGGAACATCCGTTCCTCATTGTTTATAAAGCTTGTGAAATGACTCCAAAGAGAAAAGACATATCGGACTTTAATAACAACTGGAGGCGTCCAATTGTACCAACATATGAAGAATCAGTAGAGTTAGCAGCCATTAATCCTCACAGTGAAAGATTATTGAAAGTAGTCATCCTCAAGTCGGGAGAGCTGATGGTTTTTATTCATGATTTTACAGATTCCTCCTTGCATCTGTACCGTTGTCCCAGGATTGGTTTCAACACGAATAACATAGGTGGTCCTATTCATACATTCAGGAGTGGATTCGATTTGTTGGCTGTAGATGAAGCTACCAGATCTATGGCCCTCTATCATAAAGAGAGGTCAAAGATTGCAATATATAAGTTTGATGAGTCATGTCGAAAGGTCTATTGGACTGGAGTTGATGTTAATCTGGAATTATATAAGGGGAGCAAGATCATTACATGGATGCATTTAATTCCGGGGAAAATGGAGCTGCTCGTGGTTGATGACACCAACAGAGCAAGGGTGGTTGAAATCCACGAGAGGCCTATGATGAAGGCAAAGCATATTTCTCTTCCTCCGCAACAGCACTCTTTCAGAGCATGCGTTTCTGCTGACGGCTATTTCTTCCTCGTCTTCAGGCAGATGCAACATCAGGGTGAAGATATTGATGTTGAGGGTCCAAGGCATGCAAGTCCTGAAAACAGACTTGAAATTTATGTTTTGGGTGATACCATGAGCCACTTGAAGACAATCCCTTTGACTTCGAATGCACGAGAATGCAGTATATCTGATTTGGAACAACTTGGGGTGAAATTTACGAGCTTCGGATCACAAAGCCAGCTTTTGCTATACAGTCCAGCAGATGATCCTGGTTTTATCTTTTCCCGTGTTCTGAAAACTGCTTTAGCTAGGGAAGTTGTGCAGTTGCAACAACTAGATCAGATTAAAGCCCCTGAAGATGAAACAGAAATTGTTGAGTCGTGCCCCTATTTGGGTTACATATATCACATTTTTGACAAGTTTGCAACAACACCTAAGTTGTTTCCAGATGCTAAGAAATGCATTACATTCAAAGTGGTTCTGGAAAGTAGTAGATCAGATCACTGCAATGGTGAGGGATGTCTCACATATTTAGAAGCACTTATCAGGCAACTTAAGGCTGGAAAAGATAAAGATTTTTCAGGTATGGAGATTCAATTTGAAGTGAATAATGTAGAGAATTGCCCAATTTCAGCTGCAACAGAGCAGCGGAAACATGTGAAAATGGGAATGTGGGTTCGGAAGCTTGTTTGCCTCGTTCCCATCCAAATAGCTCGTGCGGAAAATAATGGATTGGTAGCTCTCAAGGATGGACTTCAAATACCCCCTGATGTTAGTTACAAGGGCAGCGTATCACTTGCTTACTTCATCCGCTTTGGGTTTTATGATGCGGTTCTTAGCAGTTGGAAGGGCAAGATTAAGGTCATATCTTCCATGGGAAAGCAAAGTAGCGGAAAGTCATATTTGTTGAATCATCTATCAGGGTCTCTTCTTGATGTTGCAGGTGGCAGATGCACAGATGGAGTATGGATGACCATTGCAACGGGCGAAGATGGGGGTAATAGCAGGGGAAGCACGTGCTTGTATGTACTCTTAGACTTCGAGGGGCTCGGCAGCTTTGAGAGAAGTGAACAAGAGGATATGCTTCTTTCTGTTCTCAATGCCGCTGTCAGCAACATTACAATATTCAACAAAAAGGTATGTCATTTTTTCCTAAACACTAACTTTTCTAATGTTTTTGTTGAAATCTTGGTCACCCAGATATGGTGCAATAAGTCCAGGGGAGAGGGGACCTCAGTTTATATGAAATATAAACATGAATAACACTTTCATCTACTGTAAACCTTCGTTTGGTATTACAGGATTTTCACTTAGATAAGGATACAGAATCCGCTTTCAGCCGGTTCCAGAATGGGATCAATCTACTGAAGCAGGACAAAAAGTTATTTAAAGGTCTATTTTACATTGCCATCAAGGATGTGGACACATCCGATATAGAAGATCTTATGCAAGAATTTCATCACAAGATTTCCCAAATATGCAGCAAATCGCAAGAGAACTTCATTTTAAAAATGTACGATGGAAAGGTCGAGATTGCTGCTATGGCTCCTTATAATAGATCTGAGTATTATAGAGAGAGCTTGAGAGAGCTAGCAGAAACGGTGGCAGAAAGAATCGATTTTTGCTATGACAGTGGATTCACCTTCTTGAGGGATTTGAAGCTTATTATAGCTCAAATTGCAGCCAAAGACTGGACCTCTATTGACAACAAGCGAGTTGCTGTGGCAGTTGATATTCTTAGGAGAAATCTTATGTCTGCGGTCCACATGGGATGCCTTTCTGTGACAAATACAGATGAAGAATTGAGGGTTTTGGATAATTTCGACACGCAGGAAGAAGTTCCTGATTTTCCTGTTGTTGTCGGGGATTTTTCATGGAACATAAGAGATTCAGGATTGTATCTTTCACCGTGTACAGAGTCAGAAACTCCTGTTACTATAAGAAACGTTTTTTCTCAAATGAGGTCAGAACTGGAGATGGTTTTACCCAGGAATGCTAGCAACGGCGAGGAGTGGCATTCTTTATTCGAGAGCTTCCTGGAGGCACTGGCAGACAGAAGGCATGCCAGAGTTCAACAGTGGATAAGTTCAAACACCACAGATTTCTGTGATAATGATGAGGTGCAAAGGTTGCAGCTAGAGGCTGCTGTAGCTCTTGGCAAAGTAAAGCAAGGCCTATCAGTTTGTGGATGCAAATGTTCTGTTTGCTTCTGGAGGTGTGTGATGGAGAAAGGCCATGATGATCACCATTCTTGCATGGGGAGTCATTCGTGTACAGAAAAATGCAGTTATTGTGCTCGAGAAGGAGACAACTTAAGCTTATGCGAGGATTTAGCAGGGCATGAAGGAAATCACAATTGCAAAAAGAAAGATCATACATGTGGCGAGAGCTGTTATTTATATGAGACGTCTTCAAATTGCAATGAGCGATGTTCTCTGGGACCAGGTCACCCTGGCCAACACAAGTGCAATTCTCCTCAACATATGTGCAGCACAAAATGCTCTCTTCCAAGCTGCAGTAATCCCTGTGCTGTGGCGATTGAATCCAACCATGAAAAACATCAGTGCCATGAGAGATATTGTCAGAGCAAATGCACGATAAATGGGTGCAGCAGGACATGTGGAGTTAAAAATCATTTCCATGATTTGGATCCAAATGCAGAGCATTTGTGTGGAAATGAGCATGCCTGCACCCATAAATGCGAGATGCCGGGAATATGTGAAATCTTCACTGAGCTTGTCAAACAAACCCGGGTTTTTCAGGGCCAAAGGGGAGCTTTTGAGTATGAACTTGTGTCGGAGCAAAATGCCCTGCGCAAGTGCTGTTGCATTCCCATTCCTCCCTTCGAAAGAAATCATCAAGGTCCGCATGTTCACACAAAAAGAGAAGATTCTGTGCACTATTGCGACACCAGATGCCAATCTTGTGGTTACTTCTGCCAGCTCCCAACCAGAAACGAGAAACGGAAACCGCAACCGCAACGGCAACGGCAACGCGATGAGAAACTGGATATTCAAAGGTTGCGTATAAGAAACGGATTTTATATACATATATATTTTCAATCAGATTTATTATAAATTTGTCCCATATATAAAAATGCATACAAGTTACAAGTTTGTCAGATTTAAAAGTTTGTTTTATAAAGACATGCTAATTTTATACAAAGTCTTTTTAAAAAATGTGTTTACCTAAATTTAAAAAAGAAACACCTTATTTAAATATTTAAATAATTTTAAAAAATAATTAATAAAATAATTGTTTTAAATATGTCATTAAGATTCTAATCATTTAGAAACCCATCCTAGGAAAAGCAGTCAAGAATTTGGAGGGAGAAAGGGCTGCATGACATTCGTAAAAAGATAAGCACAACATGGCATTAAAAAAACTAAAGTTTACTGTACAAACTTTTTGTTTTTAAATGCTGGACCGTATAATCTGCAGTCAAGCAGACGTTATTCAATGCTGAACTGTATGATCTCCAGTCAAGTAGACCTTAATCGCCCATGCGCATTCTTTCACGCCATGCCGATTCTTTGATAACTATGAAAAATCCCCAAAAAAACAGCGATTTTTTACCAGCAACGGTTTGGAAACGTCTGCTTGCCATAGAAACGGCCGTTGACGACGGAAAACCCGTTTCGGCCGTCGTGACGCGAAACGGCCCTCTCCCGTCACGTTTCTGGTAACATAGTGCACGATACAGTGCATGGCAATATGAGAAATGCAAGATTCATTTCAGAGGGCGAAGATATTGATATTCAAGACCGCAAGTATAAATGGGGAGAGCTGGGGGAAGCAGAAATGTGTAACATGTATTGCAAGAAACAGGGTCGAGGACATATCCATTTGGTTCTTTGTCCGGGCTCCAGCAAATGCACCGACAACCTCTATGATGGTTCGAGGCACGAAACTGTGGAATATGGACCTGATGTGGATGTTCCCAAAGATGAGATGACTCATGAGACCTACTGGCAATATGTTAGGTTTGTTGATCCATGCCCCGAAGAAGAGAGGGAAGATTTCGACCGATGTATTCACTATTGTAAATCTGAGGAGCATGAAACAGAGTCAGGTACTTTTGATAGATCATACTGCACTGAGAAACTCTGGCATCCACCTATCAAGAGCACCGGGCAGAATTTGAGCTCTGGAGGGTATATAACTGATGATGGCCATCATTTTGGCTGTGATCATTCTACAAATGTCCCTCACCATGCCATATTTATCATTGACAGATCAGGTTCGATGGACTCCTCAGACATTATGCCCACTATGGCAAAGTTCAATAACCATAGTTGTAGGCTTGGATGCGTCTACGAGGCTATTCTGAGGTTTATACAAGCCCGCCTTAGAACAGTTTCTGATGATAGTGTATCAGTGGTTCTATTTGACACTAGTGCAACTGTAGCATTGGAGATGGAAGATTTGGAAGAAGGTGTTGTTGATCGCCTTCTTCCGCATTACCCTGGTGGAGGAACTACCTATTCATCAGGGTTGGATGCTGCAGAGAAAATATTGATGAAAGGAGCTAGACACCACCTTGTGGACGTGAAAAGACCAATAGTTATCTTCCTAAGCGATGGGGGAAACAATAGTGGAGGGGATCCTCTTTATTATGTGGACAAAATGAAAAGAGCAGATCCTAGGATGATACTTCATACAATTTTGTTTGGAAGGGATCTGACAATGAATATCCTGAAGGAAATGGCAAAAAAAGGAGGCGGAACCTTTGATCAAACATTAGATGAGATCCAGTTGGCCCGTAGCTTTGAGAATCTGGCCGAAAGTCTCAAACCCCAAGTTGCAGCGTTGATGTAAAGAGGCATCCCCTGCCTTCTGTGCTTTTTAAAATTCTGTTTTAGGTACCATTTAGCGCGCTTGTGTAATAATCGGTTTAGTTTTGTATATTTCCTATGTTTTGAAATCTGATGCTCTGGTAGCCCCCACTATTAATAAAAATTGCTAACTATGTACTGGTTAAGAGCGGCCATGCCTCATTGCTGCATTAATCTAATGCCTTTTTATCTTATATATTTTTTTCATCTGACAGTAAATTCATAAATGATTTGGTGGCCCTACAAACTTTTTTTTTAATTCTTTAACCAATGTCATTTTAGCCATTCTAAATAAATATTGCAAAATAATTTTTAAAGTAGAGCAAGAAAAAATATTTTTATAGGAGATGACATTTTTATAGTTCGTAAGACCACATTATGAGAAAAGAAATAATTAAGCTACCTAAAAATAGGTCAAAATTGTTTTCTAATTTTAAGATGAAGATAAATAGTGTAGTACATTTTATATTAATTTATGAGTAGAGAAATATATAATTAATATGATCAAATTGTTGAATTCTTTTTTATAAAAACATTTTTATAATATTTTGAAAAAAGTTAAAAAATAAATAAATTAAATTGCAAAACTTGAATCAATTGTATTTCTAGCAATATTAAGAAAGATATAATATAAACATATGTTCTAGCCTTTATAAGAGATTACACCAATATTAACATCTAAAGTGATTTTGAAAGTATAATAATACTTACTATCCACTATGAAACCTCCATATCAAGCACCAAATTACTTGGATAGTTTTTCAAAATCATGAACCAAAATTATGACCCAAAAATGATGACCAAAATTGATGCCCTAAAGTTTAATGCATTCTCTAAAAGGACTCAATATATTGTTTTTAACATATTCTTACATATGTCATAACTTATCATAACATTTCACTTTTTCAAGTTGGGTGGCCCATTACCTCCATTCATAGATGCTCTAAAATGTGTCATGACATGCATCATGATTTGGTCAACAAATCAAGTGAGCAATGTACCTCTCCTTTTACATGTTCTTATAAATGCTATAGAATTGTCATAAGATTTCTACATATTTTACAATGGCATATATGTTAACACATCTCAATGACATTAGATACTCTTATAATTTCTTACACATTATAAATTATATTACACGTAACAAATATTGTTAACTCAAACTAGGATGCCATTTTTTTGAGGGATTAGAAACAATTAATAAATACAAATATCATTAAAAAATATAAATATTAAAATGCAAGGTTTATGGCATTTTCTAACATTCTCACTTGAATTCCATACTAGAGAAAAAGAGAATCGCCATTACATTATAGAGAGTGATTCCATAGTAGCCACTTGTGGGATGAAACACAAAAATGATTTTTGGAGGCTCTTTGAATTAGCATACCTTCAAACTAAGGTCTTTATGTTTCTCTTATCCTTTTTTCCCACCTGATTTTTATGAGAAATTTTACTTCAATGCAAGATTTCGATCACCAAGTAGAGTCACCATGATATTGTATAAGAATTGTAGCTCTCAAAGCAAGCTTTACAAAATTATATGTTTTTAATATTTTATTTAATTACATTTTTTAATGATTAGAGGTCTTCTACTAAACATAAGTGTCTGTTTGATATACATGGAAAATCAAATAACGTGAATTTTCTTTTAAAAAATACATCACATGACCTTTATATTGATGCTCTTATTTCAACAAAGATTATTTTTTGAACATATATACAAAAAAGTTATGCATATTGACACAATATTGCATTGAGATATAACTAATCCAAATTAAAATTAACGAATAAAAAAAATGTAATAAAAATAAAAATATAGATGCCCTATATGTTAGTATTAGTTATCCATATTTAAAATTATGAAATTATCTTATTTCTAAAAAACTGAAGCACTACAGAATAATATCACTCATTAAAAATACCATACAATATAAAAATAAGTTATTAAAAAATCTTTAAAAATTATATATTATTTTTTAAACTAAAATATATTTACAATATAGACAAAATCTCAAAAAATATTAGTTCACATTATCATTATAAATAATAGAAAATATGATTTTAACTAAAATTCTTATCTCAATGTCTCATTTAGACTAAAAAGTTGGGCATACTATTTGCTTACCTCATGTCTCATTTAGACTAAAAAGTTGGGCATACTATAGTAAGATCACCTCAAACTAATTATTGAGGGCTAAGAGGTCCATAGACATTGCACCGCCTAATTTTTTTGGTACTCACTATCTTCAACAATACATCTATAAGATTCACCAAAATGTTAATCTTTTCAAGAACCACATTCTCAGATCCTCCACCATGTCATGAAAAATGGTGCATATTTATGTGCTTAATTCATGCATGAAGAGTCAAGTTCTTTCCCAAGCTAATGAGACTCTTATTGTCATATACAATTGTCTCAATTGCTTTGTGACTCAACCCAACACTTGAAAACAATCTCAATAAGCTAGATGACCTTTTTTATAGGCATGGGTAGTTTCCATGTGCTCCTTTTTATCATGGGAAAAGTGATCATAAACTACTATGTCTTATTCATTTGATTGCACCACCATATATATGTTAAACAAATAATCAATAATAAATTTCTTTGTTGACATCTCTTACCTAATTTGATTCCACAAACCTAAGATGAATATCAACCAAGTGATATAGGCCCTCTAAGGAAATAACTCCTTGATAAAATATATAGTAATATAATATGCCCCATAAATATTTGAATATACTCTTCATTGTTGCTTAATGATCTCAACAAGGATTAACATTAGTAATCAAGATTTTTGGATGGCGTGTGCAATTTTTTCTTCATCAGCGTTTAGGATCATGCTCCATGATCCATCATTAGGATGATTAGGATAGAGGCGCCGGTTCGTGCCTCTCTCTGATAATCGATGATGGATCATGGAGTATATCATGTGAAAAAAATTACCTATATCAGATCATACTCCATGATCCATCATCAGGATGATTACCAGATAGAGAGACGCATGAAATTCATGCCTCTCTCTATCTGGTAATCATCCTGATGATGGATCATGGAGTATGATCCGAAACGTTGATGAAGAAAAATTGCACATAATTTTATCCAAAAATCTTGATTACTAATGATCATAGATTGTGGAAACAAAATGTTATTAAAAGGATTAACATTTTCCATTGTTTGATTAATGTTTTTGTGGATGCCAAATTTGCAAATGGTTAAAATCCTAACACATGAAGCATGATTAGAATTTAAAAAAAAAAGCAAATATTCAACATCAATATGAGATAAATCAACATGCTTAATGATGCAATCAAAACAACAAAGGATTAGATAAACTAATTGAAAGCATACAACAAAACATGAAGTAAATCATATCTCATATTAGATTGGTGCTTCTATGGAAAGAAGCCCTTTCCCAATCCTTGCTAAACTCCATGATATGTTGATATGAAACTGCTTTGAAGATGATATGAGCTGGACAAAATCAGTTCTCAATTGAAGAGAGTGACTTTGCATGAGATTCTGGAGGATTTGTTGAAGAATGAAGCTTTCATTTATAGATTTTCACATTGGAAGAGAGCTCAAAATAGAGCAATGTGGGATATTGATTTGACCAATGAGATGAAGCTATTTGTCAACTTATGATAGGTTGAGGAATGAGCACATTTTGGTCAATGTGCCAAAGAGGGGGAGATTCAAATTTGAATTTGAGAGTTAAATGCTGAGTTTGACCTTGTGCAATACACATGTAAGAGACATGTAAGGCCTCATAAATGCTTTGTTGGATATACATGTCAACTTGTTTTTGAATTCAAATTTGAGGGAATATTCCTCAAAGATGCCATGTTGATGGAAAATGATGAATTAATAAATCAATAAATTGATTTATTTGTGCAAGTGGGAAAAGTTAGAGGATGTGATGGGTGACTAGATTAGGTTAATCAGGATTAGATTAACTTAGACGATGATTAGATGCTTTGACCCATTTGACTAAGATTTAGGGATTTAAATCAAATCAAAGGGAGATGAAAGGTGATAAAGATTTAGTTAAATAAATATTTGATTTATTTAGCTAAGGGGGATAATGATAGAATCAAATTAAGTAAAGTTAATTTATTTAATTTTAAATGGACGATCCTTAGAGATTAAATCAATTAAACTTGGTTTATTTAATTGATGGGCGAATATGAACTAATTAAATGCATGATGTCAATTTCATGTGTCTACATTTTCCCCCTCTTTGAATCAATGTACTTGTTGCGTTGGTTCAAAGAATAAACTTGCCGCAATCAAAATTCAAAAAATTTATGATTTTTTCGGATGCCCCAGCGGAAAGAAGTACATTGGTACATTGCCCCCTCAAGAGATAGAGCAAAAAGATTCAATTTGAGGGTCAATCTCGCAATAAAGAGGTTCAAAATGGATGGTTATGATGATGATGCAAATGAGATGGTTGAGATGGATGATGCGATATGCTATGATTATGCAACAGATGTTTTATGCAGATGCTTAGACTAACATATCTATATTATGATGATGATGCATGTGAAATGATGTGCATAATGCTGATGATTTGTGGATATAGGATGGATGCATTGGTGACGATGATTAACTATTCATGACGTGATGTTAGTGTAGAGAAGAAGAAATGAGAAGTGAGATGATGAAAAGAGGATCCAACAAGTCCATGATCTGACGAGACTTTATTAGAGATGATGATGATGATAGATGATGTTGATTTGCTTATCAAGGATTGAGATTTAAAAAAAGGCTACTTACCTTATGTTTGATAATACACATAGATATGATGCATCAAGGTATAAAGAACCAGGATGGCGTTGTACCTAGTGTGATGGACTTTGACTCAACAAACAGATACGAGTATTCTTGTTCACACTTGACATACGGAAACCTTGCTAGGGCGTACCTAACAAAGCAAGTATTCGCCAAGTTATTTTACAAGAACGTCCAACAAGCACAACAGACAAAAGATAATGATCGTTGCCCCATTCCTATCTCTCTAAATCCTTCGTTTGGATATCATCGAGAGGTCCTTGGAATGAGTAAAAATAAGATAAATTAAAAGAAAGAGATCAAGTATGCAAACAAGTCAATGTTCTTTATACCTTCAGCCAAAGGGATGTGTTTTGATAGGATAAGAATCCAAAGTGATCCAAAATGATGCCCATTGTCAGGCGATATATCCTAGGACATGCATTGTATAGGATGATGATGGTTTGATAAGTTGATTGATAGGCTATTAATATAAAGTTGATTGACATGTTTGAAAATGATCAAGAGTTTGATTTTGCATTTAAAAGTTTGTTGTTTTGATTTTGAGTTTGAAGCTTGCTTTAGCTGATTATTTGTGGTTGTTTACGTTTGTTTTGCTAAAGGATGAAGGTGATGATCAGTTTATTATGGATGATTGATTATTGCGGGTGAAAGGAAATGGACAGATGGATTTTTTCAAATATTTGGATGTTTTTGATGTTTTTGAAATGTTTTGAGGCTGTTTTTGAGTATTTTCAAGATGTTTTACAAATGTTTTGATTTTTGATTTTTGAATGCTTTTTTGGGGTTTTTGAGATTTTATGAATGTTTTTGGATTTTGTGTTATTTGAATGTTTTTGGATTTTTATGTTTTGGATATTTTTTGGATTTTTTGATGTTTTGGATGTTTTTGGATTTTTCGCACGATTTTGACGATTTCAATAAGGATGTGTGTGAGGATATCAGTTCTCTGTTTGGGATTTTGTTGAAGACCAAGCTAATGTGGATTGATCAAATCAATGGATTGATGATGATGATATCATTGTTGAGGATACACAACAATGCAAGAATTTGATTGATCAGGATTGATGATGATAACATTGTTGAGGATGTACAACAATGCAAGGATTGATTAATCAGGATTGATGATGATAACATTGTTGAGGATGCACAACAATGCAAGGATAGTGTTAAGCAATACAATGATTGGGAAGGATATCCCAAGATTATTGATTGATTGGATTCGATTGATCAGGATTGTTGAAGCTTGGTTTGGAACAAAATTGTTTCGAATGATTTGATGTGACTTTTGAAGTACAACTTAGATGTAACTGATATTGATTGTTTGGATCGATGTTTGATGAAAGATAAAGACTGATAAGGAATGTCTTCTCGTCAAAATATGCCATGGGCTAGTAATTTGGAATTTTTCTCACAAGTAGTTTGACCAATTTGATTTCACATTTTCCAATGTTCGGATCACCACATAAGTTGGAGGATATAGATCAAGATTTATTCTTGAAACAAGATGTACATATCTACCCCCAATGTCTAGCAGTGTATGGAATGCTATGAATGGATGCCTAGATGGTAAGAACACAAAGGATGCCAAGGATTATCTTGCGATAAGATAAGGTGTTTGGATAAAGAATATGCTCATTTGGATAATGCTTCATGAATGCTCAGATAACGTTGGATAGGATAGGATCAATGAAAATGACCCATGTCAAGATGTTTACCATAAGCAAGCGTAAATTATGCACCGAAGTTTCATCAAGATCACGATAACTTGGATGATGGATGTAGATGGATGAAAATGGATTGGATAACTGATTCATGAATGAATGGATTTATTATGGATAAGATGGATGAAATGTTGGATTTATTATGGATGGGATGAGGTACTTTCCCCTGAAGTGGCACACATAGATGCTCAATTCTACACATGATGCTTGTTTACCAGGTTTTCATCATGGTACCTATCCAAAGTGCCACCTATGCAGTTTTCACTAGAGGACGATTATTTTCTTAACTATTTTCAATCCTTTTTCTTTTTTTTTTTTTGGATTTTCATTTTTTTTATTTTTTTGATTTTTTCGCAAGATTTTAAGCTCATACTGAATCAGCTTGTGGTGTTGATGTAGACACCCCTGTCATAATGTGCCATCGATATCCTGCCTGAAGAAGTTGCTTTGCTAAGATATGTGCACTTGAATACAACTTTTGAGATTTCTGATATGCTTCATCGATACCAGAGTTGACTTTGTCTTTGTGCACACATCGTGATAGAGTTCCTTCTGAATCCTTATGATGAAGAGTCGTTGCCAATACATGGTCAATTTGAGAATTGGATATCATGCGTAGAGGCGTGGATGAAGTGTGTTTAGGGATAAAATATGGATTGGTTGACAACTTGGAATCTTTGACTCTCTAAACTTGGGAAGATGAACAATGATGGGTGGATATGAAAGTGTGCATGGAATTAGGACCAACTGTTTGATACACTTTGTGTGTTGCTTGAAAATCCTGCTTTTTCTTTTGTGGATATCTTTGATGGATACTTTTCCCTTTTTTATTTTGCCCCATAGTTTCTTTGACTGATGGAGTTTGATAGAGATAATCTTTCTTTGTATTTTTTGGTATCCACTTGTATTTGATTTGTCCTTCAT